>JAJLTG010000044.1:0-96149 GCA_030568095.1 Naumovozyma baii
TAAAAAAATATATATAATAAAATAACAACAGGGAAAGCAAGAAACGGTACCTCGAGTTATTGGTCTATTTATACCCATTAGGATATTGGATTAGAATTTGTAAAACTACATGTCATTGTTTGTCAAACCAAGTAAATTAAAAACATCATGTCCCATCGTTGTTTACATATCCAGTATTGTCACTCTTCCTTTCCTATTCCGGTAGACGGTGTCATGATTTCGACCAGACTCTGTACCAACTTGATATCTAACATTTTATCCATAGAATATTAATAGTACCACTATCGAATATTTATTTCCAGCAATTTTCTTATCTTAATGCCGTTCTTCAACGTCATATTATTACAGAAAGTTTGCTGAAACTGTAAGTAGGCTAATATTGTATTGTTTTCGTACAATGCGATATGATTATGGAAATTTTTTTATATGAGAAGACGTTCTCGAAATATTATATAGTTCTATATTCTCTACTTTACATTCTTCCCTGTAAGAGGGAGGAGGAGTAACGTTGCACTCCAGCGTACTAGTTGGTGCAACGGTAATAGATACCTTACCTATACTCTCACATATACCATATTCCTCATTGTTTACCATTCTTAACAAAGTTTGAAATAGTGTTTCAAATGTATCGTAATCGAAGTCTATGTCCTTTTTATTAGTACTTGTATAACTAATATAATTCAAAGTCTTATATTTGCCGTAATAATTAATTTATATATGCCGTAACAACAAGAAGTTTTGCTGGAAGTCCTATAGTATCACATAGATTATCCTAATCGAGCGAACGCCAAGAATGTGAAACACCGGTGAAACAGTGATGAAATGATAGGTTAATACGACTGTGATAAAATGAAACAAAGTAGATATCATAAAGTTGTCACAATCAAAAATTGTAAATTAGGACAACTTCAAAAGAATATAAGGTGATCAAATTTTATAATGAGATCAGCGGAATTTATTTCTGTTATATTTTTGTATATTATATAAAAAGGACATAAAAGTTTAGAATCAATAATCTCACTATTAAAATTACAATCATGTCTGATCATCAATCTCTTCTCTACACAAATCGCCAATAGTATTAAATTAGCATTTTATTATTAAGTTTGACACAACTGTCTATCATCGTACTAAATGATGTGCTCGGTGTTCGAGAAAAAGTGAAATATTTTAAGAATGCCAGGAATAATTAATAAGTGATATTATTTAATGTATATTTAAAAGAAACGATCCTATTACCAAATAATATATTGACTAGAATGTTGAAAAGTACTAAAATTTACCAGTAAGTTTCGATATGAAACAAAGGAAATAGGTGTAACGAAAAAAAGAAAAATGAAACAGACAATGCAACAGATCTGTGACCTATATAAATAAGGAACTTCTCCAATTGAACTTAAAGATTGAAGAATGAAAAATTTTATATGTTTTATACTTATATATAAAAAGAGAGAGAGAGAAATTATAAGAAAAGAAGCATGCTTAATATAACAGGAATCATCCAAACATCACCAATATCATGGAACAAGACAATTTTTATATTCAATAGATAAAACTAAGAATATAAGAGACTAATCACATCTTCCAACATTTTATTAATAAGTTAGATCACATATGAACACTAAATTCTCAAATAAAAAGACTCACACCAAGATTATTTCTGCTCAAGATTTAAAGGTTGAAAATGTTGACCCAAATAAAGCTACTTTACAATACAAAAATACAAACTTTATTTGACTTTTAATTCTTTAATTTTAAATATTGAAGACCCAATCAAAGACATCAAACCATTTTCTGCTGGAAGGAGATACTCGATAATGGTACTATTAATACCTCACCCGCACAGATAAACATTCTATGGTGAATTTTTATAATACTGAACCAATAAAGAACTCCAGAAACTACTCCTCTTGAGCATTCTCATCAAGCCAAGGGTTACAGTTGCTTCTTCTGATTGGCAAGAAAAGTTACTGTGACCGATTCCTTTGTTTCCAATTAGTGTCATTAATTACACAGCGCGAAAAAACAGTGTACAGTAACATCTGAAATTTTAACCATCGAATCAAATAGATCTAAATGATTTATACTATTGTGTAGGTCCCAACATACATTTTAATAATAGATTGTTTTATTCAAATTCCACTAAAAGGGAAGTAGAACTTCTTTATAGTAGGCAGTTGTAATTGTTCTAAGAGGCAATATATCTATAATGCCAAATCATGAACAATTGACACATTTGGGGAACAGTCTTTCTCTGACAGCTTCCACACTACTCAACCCTATCGATAGAGAAGCTAATTCACTTACAAATAACCAGCAATATGAAAGCATACTGCATGATACTGTCAATAAAAGTCAAGGATCGGAAAATCTACTCCAAAAGATGAGGGAAATGAATTTGTCACTAGAAAATCGAAATAAAAATAGCTTCCAAAATCTAATGATTGCGAAGGATGGAGGCTCGTATTTTAAAAATAAGTATACAGATACTCGTACTTGTTTTAAGATAATGAGTCATATCAGTGATGGGTTGTTGAACGATATCCCCATAGAAAAGAACGAGACAAACGAGAAGCAAGTCCTTAAGACCATTGAATCTGATGAAAAAAAGAATGTTAAAGATCCATCTTTATACCAAGGATTTGAAGCCTCTTTACCAGTTATTGATCTGCTCTTAACATGGTCAGATAATAATGTCAATGAAGATGATGATAATACACAGACCTTATTATTAAATGCCATCGACTCAGAAACTCAGTACTCACTACCCAATGAATTTACAACGGAATCAATAGGCAGGTCATATTCAATTAATGTTCTTAGGGATCTTGAAAAACAAGTTTCAACACAGTTAGATTTGTTGGAGATTCAGAAAAGGTTAGCAGAGAGTGAAATCAACGAGTTAGATTTAAGAATAGCCAAACTGAAATTGAAGAGGAAAAACGTCTTTTCCAAAATTGGCAAGATAGAAGAAAATGAATTTTTTTTACAGAATAATGTGGATTTAATACAAACCAGGTTAGATTTTCTTTTAGAATATGGTTTAGAAACTGCAGATAAGGTAATAGAAAAGGAATACAATTCCGATCAAGTGAACGATTCTGTCACAAGCCATATAATTGATAAAAGTTTATCTACCAATAGCCATTCAAACTCAATAAATATTGCGAAAAGGGAATCAAACAGAATATTAACCCAGTCATTAGAAAATGATCCTGGGATTGTTGACAAGTTGGGACAATTTTATCGCAACCAAAGCAGAACTAAGAGGAAAATAACTCCAACGTTACAGCAATATTTTGAGAAAGGAAGTATTATCAGCACAATAAACAAGGCACATACTGATAGCATAACCTGTTTGGATTTTGATATCCCTTTCGGGACGTTATGTACTGCAGGGCATCTAGATCATGTCATTAAGATATGGGACTTGTCAAGAAGTAAACAAATAGGGCAATTGACGGGTCATGTGGCCACTATCAATTGTATGCGAATTGATAATAACATGCTTGTATCAGGTGGAAAGGATGCTCTTTTGAAGTTGTGGAATCTAAATGTGGGTATCCAATCATTCAAAAATATCGTTCCTTCAAACAATTCCAATCTAGAACCTATATCATGTGGAGCATCATGCGTTCATACCTTCGATTCCCATATTGATGAAATTACAGCTTTGACAGTTGCATCTGAGAACATGATTAGTGGATCTCAAGATAGAACTATTCGACAGTGGGATATTCCTTCCGGAAAATGTGTACAAACGATAGACTTAAGTTTTGTGAACATTACTGCGCCATCAACTCGAGTCAGTGACAACCCATTTTTAACTACTACAAAAGTAAATTCTATTGTAGGTGCACTAGAATGCTTTGATACCGCACTTGCCACAGGTACACGAGATGGGATCGTAAGACTCTGGGATTTAAGGGCCGGAAAAGTTGTTCGTAGTTTAGAGGGACACTCTGGACCCATTACATGTTTAAAATTTGATAACAAAAATATTGTTACCGGCTCAATGGATAATACAGTACGTATATGGGATTTGAGGTCGGGTATTTTATCTGATATGCTTACTTTTGAAAAACCTGTTCTCTCTTTAGCCTTTGACAAAAATAAAATTGCCATTGCTACCCACGATGAGACTAGCAAAGTCTACGATCGTCGTATAAATGAACTTTCTTCTTGTATGGTATCTACTTCTTCGGATGCAGCGTCAGTACCATATACTGTCGAAGTAATGAATTACCAAAATGGATATTTGGTCGAAGGTAGAAGCGACGGTACGATTAATTCATGGGCCGTCTGATTCTCTTTTTAAATTACACAGCTAACATCACTGTTAAAGATAGATTTCGCGAACACATATATACTTAAATATATTCTTTTTTTATGTAAATAGACTCCAATAATTGCAGTTAAGAATAACAAATATTGTTTCTAATATTATTAATGCGTTATCGTTCATTCATTAAATATATTTATATAATATCTTAGTTGTCAATACCACTGACAGCCTCCTTCTCAATTTCCCTTTCTTTTAGTTTTGCTTCTAACTGTTTACATTTTTTATCCAACTCAAAAATATGTCTTTTGTAAAGATCGGTTACTAACTCAAGTTCAGCAATTCTCGTTTTCAGTTTTATTGCTTCCTCTTCGTAAGGTAGAATAACATTTATAGGCAACTGGCTAGCTCTGTCTATTACGTTCAAATTATCCTGCGGATGGTCAAGAGTGTCCGTTGATTTTGGAGTTTCAGAATAAGTCTTGCCTCCTCTCAAAACATCTTTAATAGAAACTATTGGCATTGACAATTGATTCGTCCCAGAAATAACTTGCGGTCCTAATCCGGGCGATGACATAGCTGAATACTGTCTACTATGGATTGCTCTATCCGTTGAAGGAGGTGTAGTGGTAGATTGGCCACCCATACTGTTCAAAAGAGAAGAAAGATGAGGTAATTGTGTTGGTACACCCATAAGCTCACTATTCTTTAAAAAAATTGAATCAAATTTTTTGTCATTATTTGATTGCCTAGATATACCTTTTGATAACATGTTTCCATTTGAGAGTTCCAAATCGATGCTTCGTATTCTCGATACAGCCCCATTAGCATCTTCTGGATGCTGTTTTAAAGTAGTATCAATATCACCTACGCTGTGTTTCCTCTTTTTCTCAATAGGAACATATGTTCTACGAATATTATTTGCTATGGATGATGACGTTTCATTATTAAATTTGAGCGTAGGACCATTATTACCATTTGCGCTTCCATTTTTCCTATTCCTAGACTTGATCACATCAGTTTTAAGACTAATTGGTCTGGGTCTCCCATGAAGCTTTAAAAATAGACCACAGGCATTACAAAGAACAGCACCATTTTCATCACGCCTCCAAAGAGGTGTAGTAGAGGTGAGACAGTTCTTACAGACAGAGATAGGCGGAGACGCTGGTTTTGAAGATTCCGATGTACCTCTTTCATTAGTTATCACTTTAGAATTTAAACTATTATACTCAACAGGACTTGCCGAATTAGTTGATGATAGGGATTTTATGTGTGGGAAACAGTCTCCGGCACCATTGGGTCTAGAGTCTTGATTTTCCACAGCTATATCACCTTCACTGGCTTCTTTTAGTGTTGTTGGTTCAACAAGTGGTGCAACCTCTTTCTTTTGATGCCCATCACTAAGTTGAGTTGTTTCAACTTGCTTATTTAAAGGTATCGAATAACTTTCCATTCTACTTTTTGTCAGTACTTGATTATTATGGCAAATTATAATGAGACTATTGAGATTCAGTGCTATGCTCACAAAGAACTGAACATCTGAATGACTAAGGATGGCAGAAATGAGTACTTATTCTTCGTGGAGACCTGGCTTTCAAATTAATTAGATGTACTTATCCACTTCGTGAATCAATTTTTGCTATGACTTTTACGTAGGTTCATGATAGTTTTTCAGAAAATAAAAACATTCGAACACACCGTCGCTGTGGCATTTTCTCTGCCATTAATTCTAGAAAATATAGCTGGTTACAAACCTTCCTATGTATATTACCATAATATTAAATCCCAATCTTGAAGATATATAATATACAATTATTTTAAATACTCCCTTATGCTTATTAATCTAGATATCTATCAAATGGTTCACCTAAAACATTTTCAACGACTTTGACTAAACCCGTTCTCACTTCATGTTCTACTTCTTCGTCATCATCTTCCAATAATTCGGCAATTATTGGAACCAATTGTGGTAATAGTATTAACCAGCTTTCACCAACCTTAGAATAGACTAGCTTAATAGATCTTACAGCCCACAATTTCTCACCAGTTGAACAAGTAGCCTTCATATGGTTTATGAGTAACTTGTTTAATATTTGGTTATGCTCTTCAACACCATTGTTGTTGGCTGCCAACGCGCCAATGGCCTTAACCAAATACTTACCGATTGCACCCTCAACATTCGACAATTGATCCACCAATGATTCAGAAATTAATTCAAATTTTGATGTAGACTTCCAATATTCATCTCTATCATACTTGAAAGATGATGTGACAGCCTTTAATACCAAACGACGTAGATTCAAATCGACAACATCATTAGAGATAAACCTTCTCAATAAAGAGTTAGTTGGTTCCAGTACATAAGTAAAATAAGAGGTGATAATACCTTTCAAATTTTCCTGTAACTTATTAAAAAATTTGAAAAAAGCTGTTAAACGTTCTTGTTCTGATATCTGCTTATTAGTAACATCCTCACCATCGAAGGCCCATCTAATAAGAATGACGAAAAGTGGTCTAAACACTTTATCGTTCATTTTAAGGACATAAATATTAGCAATCTGATGAACTGATGCCTCAATTCTATTCACGGTGTTGTTATCAAACTTACTAACGGATCTGTATTCGAATAGTGATAATAAAAGCTTAAAGAAGGTAGGTGATTGTGAACTAGCCGATTTTTTGTCAATTTCTTCCACAGTAGATTCTAGGGCACTCAAAAATAATGACACTGCAATGGAGTCATCAGTTTGAGATACACTGGTGACCCAACATTTATTTAGTACCTTCAAAACTTCCTTTAGGCTAATATGCTCGACAACTAGGGCAATAACTGATAGCCTTGTTGCAGCTTCAATTTCATCTGCATAAAATATAATATGGAAAAGATCAAATAGGTTTGACAATAGGAATGTTGGAATAGTTTTCACCACTGCTGCAAACAGCAGCAAAATTGAAAGTTGAAGTTGCTTTCTTAAAAAGTGCTTCTTGTCTTCAAATCTCTTGAAGATTGCCAATGCTGGAATCACAATTTTAGGATAAAATGCAATAGATTTAACGCCCATGATTTGAACACAACTCGTAATAACAGTAAGAGACGAAATAATAACCTCAACTGCATCGGATTGTAATTGTTTTGTAACTAAGGAAAGTACCTCCGTAAGTAGCGAAGTCTCTAAACTAGAGCCAAATCTAGTAATGAGAGCTGCAAGAGTGTTTAAAAATACTTGAGCAACATTTACAGACTCTTTTTCTGCTGGTATTCTTTCAACCAATACAGAAATAACGTTTGTGGCAATTGGAGCACTATCTAGAGACTCTAATTCAAATTTATTGGCAATAACTAAACCTAAGTGATATCTGATCTCTTCATTCCCACTCTTAGTTAATAACGGTAAAACAGCTTCAACAAAATCACCAATTGGTAACATATTTAGTGCGTTTTCCAATAAAATAAATAAGTTGCTGTTGATTTCCTTTCCGTTTTCAGTTGCAGTATCGTAGTTCGTCCTTTCCTCACTATCAGAAGCTGATGTCTTGAATAACCTTTTAACATTGTTAATGAATGTTAAGATAATTTCTAATATAGCACCAAACTTTTGTCGGACAGCAGTTGAAACCTCTTTATCATTTCTTTCGTCCAACAAAGCAGAGAATACTCTTAATTTGAAACTGCCATCTAAGTTATATCTATCACCATCAACTTCGCCAATAACCTTACCAATAAAATCAAAGGAATGTTGAATTAAACTGCCCAATTCTGCCTCTGTTAAGTTTAGCACCCCATTAGTGAAAACCGTACGAGAAGCTAGTTGCTCACGTCCTTCTTTATCGCTATGAGGTGATAGAACCGCCTCTAGAAGATTTAAATATGTCTGTAATCCAGATAATTGTTCTAGAATACTGAAGTTACTTGAGAATGCTTTAACAAATTCAATAATATTTCTTGCTTCACTAAGCTTAAAGCTTTCTACCATGTTTGAGTATTGTTGAGCAATCAAAAAAAGAAAGAGTCCGATTGATTCATTTGACCCTAATGCCTTTACCAAAGTAGAATATAATTTTACCCTCCTGTGTTTTGGAACATGTTGCAAAGCAGTGGTAAAACTCATCAAAAGAAACTCAATTTCATCATTCTTGTTTGTCAAGTTCTTTTCCAATAAAGCAGGTACAACAGTTCTTATAGTTTTTTCAACGACTTGCGTAGTAAACTCATCATCTTGTCGAATACTATGTGCTCCCATGAATGTGAAAATAGGCATAACCGAATGTAGAATTGTTTCAGAATTCAAGCAAGCTAGAGCTGCAACAACCAATAATAACTTATTTTGGACCTGAGGTGATGGAGAATTTCTAATGGCTGAAACAATAATATCCGCTCTAATACTTCCTAACGTGTCACAACCTGTCTCTTTCAAAGAGTCAATAGTATTCATCATACAGGAGGTTAAAGTCTCTTGTGCATATAATACAGGCAAACCACCATCTTGATCTAAAGTTTCCAAATCTGATAATATAGAAAATAAAGTGGATAATAATGCTTCAGTTCCCCCAACTTTTAACTTATCTAAAGTTTCTAAAATAATAGTTAACTTCCTCAAATGAATTTCAGCGATTAGAGAGACAGAAGGCTTTTGAAGGGCAGCTTTACTAGTGGAAGAGCGCCTTCTTCTCTTCGCAATTTCTGCTATGTTAGCATCAGAATTGATTTTATTTTGTGATAAGACTAATACAAATAATTCTGAAGTCAAAGGTAAAGACTGCAAAGTAGCAACAGCATCATAATTTACAGAATTCTCAGAACTTCCATCCACAATATCTTGTAAAATCTGTAATTGTAAGCTTAATTTTAAAGTACCGAAAACTTTTATTATTCTCTCTGAAACAATTTGAGATAAAGATTCAAATTCAGAATTTAAAGCAGACAATGAAAAATCAATGATGAATTGATTCTTTTCCTTTACGGAAATTAGAGAGACCAGTTCAGTTTCAAATTGAACAAAATCTGTTTTATTATATTTACATTTCAACTCCCATTCAGATCTTTTGGAAATATACGTAGACATAAAATCCTCGAACAGAGCAGAGCATGATGCAGTATTCGATGGAAGCCTATTCAAATAGCCTAGTAGAATTGTCTTAGGATATGGTAATGGAATAGTCAAAGCTTGATTTGCCCAAAACAATAGCATAATTTTTTCATCTTTCTTTGGGATCACTAATTGAGATATATCATAATTTTCCACCATATATTCATTAAGGAATCTTCTTAACCATGATTCACCATCTTTTGGACTCAACATTGCAATAGTAATGTTATCACCATAGATTCTGTTGCTTAGGAAATAGTGCTTAGTAAACGGTCTCTTTGAGATCTGAGTAAGAAGATTCTTAACGCTTATTCTAACATTTTTGGATACATCACTCAAGGCACATAAAAGACATGGCACTAAGGTGAAAACATTAGATTCTCTATCAATAATACTCAACCCTTTTGAAATCTCGTTAACTGCAATCAATCTAAGAGCGATTGGAGCTGCAGGAGATATAGTAATACGAAGCAAGAATGTAGTTCTTGCCTCTAGAGTGGTCAAGAAGGTATTTAAGAAGGCAGGGAGTTCATAGTTTTTCCCAACCGCCTCAATGAATAGCGATAATAATTTATTGAATATTTCATCAGATTCCGCAAGCATTGATGTATCATTCGTGTTGATAAATTCAGCATTCTTATCTAAGAATTCTTTGAATGTTGGAATGTTGTTATTTAGACCTACTACTTTTTGAGTTTGCAAGCTCTTTATAACATCTTCAGCCTCAATCTTATTCGTGAACAAAGAGGTAGTCAGTCTAATCTCAAATAACTCTGCAGTCAAATTTAATGACTGTAAGCAGTGCAATACCAGTTTTTCATTGACTGAAACAAAGTATTCAAATAATTCAGTTAGCTGAGATTTATCTTCTAAAATCTCAGAAAGGTGAATTAAATCTGTAATAATTAATCTAACTTCATACTTCTCTAATTTAATTGTTTTTAACAATCTAACAATAGAATGCAATTTGATATGGTCATATCTCACAATAGCTCTCATATATGTGGTAAAAAATTTGTCGCATAGTGGAATTTCAGCCTGGGTTAAAAATTTCATCAAATATTCTATGTCAAATTTGGAATCAAACGACTTGTATAATTTGTTTGGCAATTGATCGACATTTCCTTGTTCCTTTAGAGTTTGGAAAAGCTTACAGATAGCAACTAGAGCAGATCTTTTGGCCTTTTCATCTTGCAACATTGATAGCATAGTTTCAGTAGCAGCTAAGATTATTTGCTTTTGTAGTGGTAAAGCTGTAGCCAATACAACTAAAATTGTATGAGCAGCTATCTGACTATCAACCGAGTTGGAACCCAATAACTTAGCCGAGATTTCTAACAGGGTAGGAACCAATTGATTTAATTTCTCTTCCTTTGTTGAGTTGAATGCAATTAAATTAATAAAACAGCATGTACTAAATAGTAGTTGGTTAGTGTATGTGACCTTTTGCTTAATGCACCTGTTTAGATAGTTAGCAAACAATTTTAAGAAGTCCATATCATTGAATAGTTTAACCATAGTCAAATTTGATGGTGCCTTTTCACTTCTTACAAAATTAGATAAAGGATTGAATAAAGGAGGCAATTTAACAATGTTTAAGATTCTCTTGAAAACAGGAGTCTGATAATAGTTGATTGTTGATAGTAAAAACATTTCTGTGTTACAGATATGTATTTGGAAACGACGTACTAACCATTCAGTAGCTTGGACAGTTGGAGTTAGATGCCACTTGGAAGATGCCAGCAACAGGTAACCATTGATAGCGTTATCTAAAGCCTTAACCTCATCTTTGGTTTGAACATTTCTATCGATTGATATAGAAGTTTCAGAAAAGAGGGATTTTTTAAAAACTTCAAATCTTGAATCAATGTCTATTAATTCCTCCAATGCATGTACAGCAGCTTCAAAGATTAACTCATAATCTTGTGTTGCAGCAGTCTTTGAGTTATAAATCAAAGAGGCTGAATGTAACTTTTGTCTTCTTTTTCTATCAAGAGCAACAGTAGCATTACCACTAGCTACTTTAGCCAACTGCTCACTCAAGGAAGACATGATTCGTTTACTATTTTCACTTCTTTCTAAAATAACAATAGTCAATGTAGTAAAGTAGTTCTATTGATAATCTACAAAATTTAGACTAAGAGCTCATCACTTATTTTGAAAAATTTTCCTTCTCGCTGAAAAATTCACGTGAACAAAAATAATGGCAGGATCATAAAGGTAATTAAGTTTTGAAGATTGGATATATCTCTATAAAGGCTTCTTCACCAATACAAATCAACCGAGTATTTATTGACTGTTTAGAAGATATAGCACACTATTTTAAAGTTAATGGAAACTACCAGAAATGTGTCAGAGTTAGTGGAAGCGCTAGAAAAAGCTTCCACTTTATCATCTCGAGGAAGAGCAGTTAAAAAGATCTGTCAATTATCACATTCGGATGCTACAGTCAATAGTTGGAAATTTAATGAATGGGATTATGGAAAAAATAATATCAAATTGCCATGCAAAGCTAGAGGACTGTTTATTTCAAACGATAAGGAATGCCCAGTGATAATTGCCAGAGGTTATGATAAGTTTTTCAACGTTGATGAAGTAACATCTACCAAATGGGATTCAATTAAAGAACAAACTCGAGGTCCTTACGAAGTAACAGTGAAAGCTAACGGCTGTATTATCTTTGTATCTGGTTTGGCAGATGGCAATTTAGTTGTCTGTTCCAAACACATTACTGGGCCTAGAGATGATATTGATAGAAACCATGCAGAGGCTGGGGAGCGTGTCTTATTGAAACAATTGCGGGAAAAGGGAATTGATAGAAGAGACCTTGCCCTTACGTTGTATAAAGAAAACTTAACAGCTGTTGCGGAATTTTGTGATGATTCATTTGAAGAGCATATTTTGGAGTATTCTCTGGATAAGGCAGGTCTTTATTTACATGGCCTTAATTTCAATACACCAAAATTTCAAACTTTACCAATGGAAGATGTCGTCGCTTTTGGTACTAAATATGGATTTAGAAATGTGAATTTCATCTCTAAGAATGATATTACTTCATTAAGAATTTTTTTGGAATCCTGTTCGTCGAGTGGGTCATTTAACGGTGAAGAAATCGAAGGATTTGTTATTAGATGTAAAAAAAGAGATACCGGAGATTCATTCTTTTTCAAATATAAATTTGAAGAGCCGTATTTGATGTATCGACAATGGAGAGAAGTTACAAAAGATTATATTTTGAATAAGTCTAGAATTTTTAAGTTCAGGAAGCATAAGTTCATTACAAATAAATATCTGGATTTTGTGATCCCCATTTTAGATAAAGATCCTCAGCTTTGTGAGAACTACATGAAAGGATTTGGAATTATTAAACTGCGAAACCTTTTTTTGGAGACTCATGGTATGTCTGGTATTGAAATATTGAATCATGAAAAATTAATGGAATTGGAGTTGAAAAGTTCGATAGATTATGATAAGGTTGATGAGAATACTAAGTTTCTTATATTTCCTATCGCAGTTATAGGATGTGGCAAGACTACTACTGCAAGGGCATTGACCAACTTATTCCCGGGGAAGTGGGGTCATATCCAGAACGATGATATTACTGGTAAAGATAAATCAAAATTAATGAAAAAATCACTTGAATTATTGTCAGACCCAAATATTAAATGCGTTATTGTTGATAGGAACAATCACCAATTTAGAGAACGTAAACTACTATTCGATTGGTTAAACGAATTTAAGGAAGATTATTTGCCGTATGATACAAATATTAAAGTTGTTGGGTTATCTTTTGTTTCTTATGATGATCTTGATGAAATAAAGACCAGAACTGTTGACAGAGTATTGGAAAGAGGAGATGCACACCAATCCATTAAAGCAAATGAATTTGGTAAAGCAAAGGTATTAGGTATTATGGGAGGTTTTTGGAAACGATTCCAACCCATTGTAGAAGATAGATCTCCTGACAATAATTTTGACCTAATAATCAGATTGGAAAGTTTGGAAGAGAATTCTTCTCTGAAAAATATCAAAAAAATCCTCGAAGAATTACATAAAGTTTACCCACCATTAGTTCCCAAAGTTCCTAATGACGATTCCATTATGGAAGTATTCAAGGAGAGTTTGAACTATAAACCGAATGTAGTCATAAAGGATAAAACAACGATTAGTAATAAGACTAATAATGCAGATCAAAGTTTAACGAAGAAAAAAGTGCGCCCACTATACTTCTCTATTAATATCCAGGACAGTAAAGAGATCAAAAGATTGCTTCATCAACTAGTAGAGGAATCCACGGATATTTCTGCAAACGCCAGAGTAGACCTGAATAATCTGTTACAGGAGGAAAAATATCAAAAATCGTTCCACATTACACTTGTTCACGTAGCTCAAGGCAAAAGAGGCTTGAAAACTGACCAAGAACTCTGGAAAGCATATTTGAAGCACTATAAAAAATTACTGAAATCGTATTACGATAAGGAAGTTCCAACATTAATCGAGACAAAAGATACTGCCAAATTTCAATTGGAAAAATTATGCTGGGATGAAAAGATAGTCTCCATCATCACTAAGTTTCCTGATGATGCATCTGTGATGAATGAAAAGGGAGAACCTTTTGCAAAGCTGAAATGTGCAAATAAAGTGCCACATATCACTGTTGCTAGAGCACACAATGATGTCAAGGCCGTCTATTCCAATACCATATGTACAAAAGTAATGGAACATGGTGATATAACGACCGTTAACTCGATCGACTTTGCACACCCAATAGATCTTGTAGGCACAATATGTATCCATTTATAGATAGAAGTAAAGAAAGATGCATAAAGAAGACGAAGACCTGAGTCACTAATGTCAACATATACGTAATATATCTTCTCCATGTAGATTACATGGTGCCTCTACTACATCTAGTGGTCAAATACCATGTGTAGCAATTAAAAGATTTTTGTATATCTTGCGTTGGGCCTCAACGGCGAGAGCTCGGCGGCTAAAAGAGCGGATCAAATAAAAATCAAAATGCCACAGAAATGGCGCAGAAGCAGAGGCAGAATGTACGGTCAATGAGCAGAAGGGAGGGGGCTCACACAAAAACATGATGGAGTTGAATGGTCCTCTAATTACAATGCGAGTGGGGGATAACTAGAGACATATCTATATATATCTCATGGGTTTCTTCTCTCTTGATATTCTTCTTGATTTCAATCCTTTTCTACTCTCAAGATATTCTAGTCCACAGTAGAAGTGCCATCGTCGAGATATAGTCATCGCGTTAGTTCAGGGACGTCCAACTTTGTCACTTCGGTATCAGCAGTTGTAATTATTCTCTTTGTGTATCGCCTTGAGGAAAGAGGGGATACTAACAAGGAGAAGTCAAAAGCTATACTACAAGGCAATTGCCATCCATAGACATAGCAGAAATATTGCACAGATCAAGAGAGTTCTCGTGAACTCTTCGCCTTTCTAATTTTCTTATTCAAATAGTAATAAGATAATTTAGAGTCCCGATATCATCACTATTGATACGTGTATCCTACGTACCTAAATGGCTATGCTGAAAAGGAAGGGAAACAGTCAATGTAACATGTTTAACGTTACCAACAGAGAAGATTCATCGACTAGCAGTGTTTGCAAAATCCCTCCAGATGTCAATAATCCTCCTGAAAATATACCCTTAAAGTCGTTATATGATAGGTACCAACTAGTAGAAGAGTTAGGTAATGGTTCATTTGGCTGTGTTACTTTAGCTAAGGCCAGATTTGATCTTTCAAAGTTATCAATTACTCAAGATAAATTCAATGCCACTCTTATGGACCAAACCAATGCAGAGTATGAAAATTATATTGCTAAAGCACAAAGATTGGTTGCCGTCAAGACTATGATAACTAAATTACATACTCTACAGGATTATACAAGAGTAAGGGAGATTAAATTCATACTGGCATTACCAACGAATAAGCATCTGATTCAAATTTTTGAAATATTTGTGGACACCACTAACTATCAACTTCATATAGTAATGGAGTGTATGGAGCAAAATCTATATCAGATGATGCTTCATAGAAAGAGAAGAGTGTTTTCAATACCTTCTTTGAAATCCATCCTAGCTCAAATATTGGCTGGAATAAAACATATTCATGATTACAAATTTTTCCACAGAGATATTAAGCCAGAAAATATTCTAGTCTCCCCCAATAAAAGATATTTTGATAAAGAATGGTTGAAATTAGGGTACTATCCTGACAACTACGTAGTTAAGTTGGCAGATTTTGGGTTGGCACGTCATGCCGAAAATAGCAACACGTTTACAACATACGTATCTACACGTTGGTATAGATCTCCCGAGATCTTATTGAGAAATGGTTACTACTCTACACCATTAGATGTTTGGGCATTTGGTTGTGTTGCCATGGAAGCAACTATTTTTAAGCCTTTGTTTCCAGGTTCCAATGAATTAGACCAAATTTGGAAAATCTTAGAAATATTGGGGACTCCTTATAGAAATAAAAATGATCTGACCATTCCTCGAGCATTTACACCTAATGGTGGGATGTGGGATCATGTAGAAGTATTGGCTAAGAATTTGAATTTGGACTTCCCATTTGTGGAGGGGATATACCTAGAAAGGTTCATTCCAATACCGGAATTAAGTGATTTATTAGATGTTATCAAGAGTTGTCTAAGATGGGATCCTTCAAAGAGAGCCACAGCTAAAGAATTATGTGCAATGGCATTTTTCAAGGATACTGTCGCTCAAGAAGCTATAACAATATTTAGCCCAGCTAAGACTAAGAAGAGTATTACAACAAATGCAGAACAAGCATTGATATTTGCTGGTGTTAGTGCGGACCCAATGAAGGTTTCCCCCTTAGTTTTTACTTCTAATGAAGAAGATGAAAATGGAAAGAGTGAGGTTATAAATAACAACAAGCATGAAGTGATATTTTCAACCGAAAAACATCATCATCGTCGTCATATTCCTCAACGTGGTAATAACAATGTTTCAATAGCGCCTAAGCCATTAGATGAAACGAAAGCTTCGATTAATGAACTTTTAAACGATTTTGATTGTTTTGAAAAAAGCAATCGCTTTATTGATGATAAAGAAATTAGGGTGCCTGATACAAGTTGTAATGATGTGGAACATGATGATAATGACACCGATTCTACGATTTCCACCGAAGAAGATGAAATTAATATGACTAAGGAATTACAAAGAGAAGGTCATTTTGAAATACCAAAGGAATTGGATCAAAATATTTCGCTATGTTTTAATGACAATTTAGAGAACACTGATTGTATTCTTAATAAAGATGAAAGTGAATCCTTCAGTCAGTATATATCCGAGATGGGGTTTAACATTCATGATTATGATGATGATCGGGATGATATTATAGCTAATAATGAAGCTGAAAATGAAGCCCTAGATATTGAAGAAAATGAATTTTTTTACGTTTTTTCTCAAAAAGGGAAACCAAATGTAGCTCCCAACAAGAAAATGTATCCGTTAAACCAAGCTACGCATCCAAACGGGATAGCTGATCTCACATTTCAAGATATGGCACCTAGAACACTTACGATACCTGTAATTGGCCACTCAGAAGAAGCAATAAATAACTGTTCAATACTGAATGCCAATGATTTCTTTGGCAACATGACCTTTTAAGGTGCACTCAAAAGTATTTTTGCTACATATGAAATTTCTTTTTCAGTTTCTTACCAATGTTTTTTTTTTTTTTTTTATTTTTTGCTTGGCAAAAAAATCATTGCTGTAAATACGAAAGGTGGATGAACAGTTCACCTTTATTTGATTCACATGCACACGTCCGTACGTACGTAATTACATAGGTAATATATTTAATTTTGTTAAAGAGTAGATGGATGCGGTTAGGACAGTTTCATTTTGTTCCGATCCATTTCGTTTCGTTTGACAACTTGGTGAGGGAGACTGTTTGGAAAGAAAAACCTTGCTGCCAAGTCTCTCGAGTGTATGCGTTCGGAGTTAGCACCGCACATAAAAACTAAAAATATAAGATGAGCGTTTTTGGATGGTTATCTAAGCGACGAGTCACGGTCACGTGAATTTAGAAACCCAGATACCCCTAATTGGGCAATCATTTTTCTTCCATCGACGGCTGTCCGAGAAAGCGGGTCCGGTGATCTCAGCCTGTCGTTCAGGCGGGGCCGTATAACATTCCTGTCTCGTTCATTTTTTTATCTCGTTTAGCCTGCCTGATTCTGTTTTTCCTCCTTTCTGTGCGGTTCTGTCTGGCGCACCGAGACGGATCCAGCACGGCAGTTGATAAACGAGGCCTTACGTCTCGCCCTGTCACCGTTTACTCAGCAACTACGTGGAAGGAGTGGGAAACGACTCATCTTCCCGCTGCACGCACAGGACTCGTTCTCCAGAAGAGAACACAACAACACAACACAACACAACACAAGATCGTAACTTAATCAGACATTAATTGCGCAGACACAATAGAAACAGACCTTCTGCCGTGTAATTCCGGCTTGCACATTTCTGCGTTTGCGAAAACCAAAACAAACAAACAAACAAACAAACAAAGATTTTCTTTTTTTTGACAATACTCCTTACCGTTAATATATATATATATATATATATCTATGATCACCATTCAAATTGTGGATCCTTTCACTAATTCCACTGTTTGTGCCACTATTCACAGCTAGGCTCAGCTTCTCGAACTCGTTCGCTTTAAAAACGAAATTTGCCATTCGAAAATTAAGGAAGACCCAAAAAAAAAAAAAAAAAAAAAAAAAAAAAAAAAAAAAAAAAAAAAAAGCCCGCGAACGAGCCCAAACTATCTTTGAACTTGTTTCTATTGTTCTCATTGAATTGGTCTATCGGCTTCATAACTCATCCAATACAGCTACTGAAATGATTGCTCCTCTGACAAGTAACGAAAGAGGGTCTGTGCCGTTACAGAGTTACTCATCCATATATAATAACTACACTACCACATCGGCAGCGACGCAATCCACTGCTGATCAAGAAAGGAAATATTCAACCTCTTCATCAAATCAACGGTCTAGTGTATCCTCTATCACTGTAAGAAGCTCCTCCTCCGATTTGGAGATGTCATACTCCCCACTATCTGCATCTACACATAACCCCAAAATGCACGGAACAGCTAGCAACAATAAAAATAGCAAGAGGAATTACCTACCTCAGTCACCTCCAACATCATATTCAACTAGCAACAGTAATGCAAACGTCATGAATTTCAACCCACTTATTTCACCTGGTCCTGCGTCAATAACACTGCTCGAAAGAAATGAAATAGCGAAACCACAATCCTGCATACAACCTAAAACAAACAATATTTCTAAGACTACTATTATAACAACAACGACAAAATCGAAAAGGAAGGGCATTGTCGCAGCAGCAGCGTTAGCTGCCGCAGCAATAATACCATTACCATTGAAATACAGACAACATCAAGACCGAGATCAAGAACAACAGAATTCGTTACTCACACCAATATCAAGGAATTTTAACTCTACCAAAGTTCCAAATTCATATATCCTTGAAAAATGTTCTAAAGAACTTTCATGCATTTGTGGCTCTGAAGAGATAATATCGCAGGATAAATCTTTTGAAAACTTGATACAGTGCACTCAATGCAATAGGTGGCATCATAGATCATGCTATGGCAATTCTCTGATGGCAACATTAACTTCAAATTTTAAATGCAATATATGCAAACCGCGAATCATAAGTGGGAACGTGACTCCCCTTGAAATCGGAATGGAAGAACCATTACCCTCTTTTGAGATGTTATCACATTATCAATATAAGGATAAGTATGTCAAACAATTCATAGATGAGCATAGTAATGACGATTGGGTGGTTTCATATAATGGATCCATAGGCACAATACCTAAAGTACCTGTTTACGTGACAGGTAATTGTGTTCGCGTGAGGCAAGCATGTACAAAAGGTGATTTAATTGATTCATTTTTAGGTGAAGTAGATTTTCAAAAGAATTATATCATTGATCCTATAAATCAATACAGATTATGGGGTACTACTAAACGTGACGTGTTATTCCATCCCAAATGGCCCCTACTTGTCGATGCTAGAGAGAAAAGTGGTCAGTTTAGATCCTTGAGAAGGTCCTGCGATCCCAATGTTGAATTAGTCACTATAAGATTACATAATACTGGACAAGAAGCGATTGCTAATGAGACCATAGTAAGATTTATGATCAGAGCCAAGAGGGACATCGAAGCTGGCTCTGAATTACATATTGCTTGGCAATGGGATTTAAGACATCCGATTTGGCAAATTATTAACGGAAGTGCAGGTTATGAATCATTAAGTGATATAGACAAGTATTGGCTGATTCATTCGGTGGGGACTGTATTAGAGACTTGTAGTTGTGCATGTGGTAAGGATAACACCAATTGTAATCTGTTAAAAGTGAAGGAATTCTCGAAAAAATTACAAAAGGATTTCAAATCAAAGGATAACAATAGATTCAAATTGAACGAAATCTTGAACAGAAGAAAGAAGCATGTTGAGGCTAATCAATCAACTTGAAAATTTAACAACAACGACGACAATAACAGCAACAATATTTTGATAGAATACCAATTAATCTTATAAATATCATATTCAAAAATACAAACTAAATAAAAAAAAAATTATTTACAAAAGAATTGCTTATTATGATCATGTTCCACGACGACAAAATGCCTTACCGAGTTGGCGCCAACCGCTGATAATCGTTAAAATGCAAGACTGGAAAAAAAAAAACTAAAAGCATTTGAGAATCACTTATTCGTAGAGTCATCGGAATAAAGAGACAACCTTTAAGGACTTTATAACTACACATATTTAACAGGCAGGAATGGCTCATAGAGCATTTGTTCAAGTGATAATAACAGGTGCCCAAGTGTTTGGTAAGGCGTTTGCTGAAGCATATAGACAGGCCGCCGCTCAGTCAGTGAAGCAAGGTGCTACAACAGCTGCAAGAGGACGTTCAGGGAAATCAGAATATGGTGGTATAACGTTAGATGAAAGTTGCAAGATTTTAAATATTGAAGATGGTAAGAATTTGAATCCCGAAAAAGTTAATGAAAGGTTTAAATATTTATTCGATGTTAATGATAAAGAAAAAGGTGGAAGTTTCTATTTACAAAGTAAGATATATCGAGCATCGGAAAGATTGAAATGGGAGCTAGCTCAGAGAGAAAAAGAGACAAATCCAACGAAATTACCGTCCTCTTCGGGACCGGAAGAACCACCACAACCGAAACTTTGACTAAAACTAAATTGACTCACTACATTCCAAGTACCATCGAAACCTTCCAACAATGTATACTAGATAGACATCCTGTAATTAAGAATCAACATATAAAAGATACGCCATACTTTCATTTATTCAAGACCATAGTACCTTAGTAAACAGGAAACTCTACATAATAAATTATTAAAAACAGAACAAATGTCCTATCATAACAGGGAGTCACAGTAGAATTTAAACTCTCAGATTGCATTATACAATCCTCTAAAAACGTGCTCTTCATTCCATTGAACGTATTCAAAAAAAGAATGCCCCCATCATAATAAATTATAATCTAAGAAACCGGAAACGAAATGAAAATTGTGCCCAATCTTGTTTGGAGATGGTCAAAATTCATTCAGCTATGGGTTATGAAATGGTTTCAACTATTCATGATCCCAGTATTAACTAATATAAATCGGAAGGAGAAGAAATTGGTGATGGAATCAAAAATTTCTTAAAGAACCCCCAACTCATATCATGAGGATATAAATGATTGAACCGTTAGGTTTCTATGTTAACGTAATTAATATTATCTTGAGATAGTATTAACCGCTACTGATGATTACTTTTTTTTAAACAGAAATCAAAATGAAAAAATTGAAAACTGCTAAAAGATTGGCATCCAAAGAATGTCGAGAGGTATTTTCTTTTATACATTTCAAGGTATCCGCAATGAGACAGAAAAACAAAATTTTTTCTAATTACCCGGAGGACATATCTCACATAGTGTAATTTTGTAGGGTTGTTTTACATAACGAAGATACACTATTGATTAATTTATTAAGCTAGTTTATTAACTGGCTCTACATAAATCTAGAATATTGGTAGAAAATGACAGGAAATTAGTAGTGGAATGCTGAAACTGTCCCTTCTTATCGTCCAGGTCGTAGCACATTTCAAGTAGAATCCATTTTTTAATAAGATTTTAGTTTGGCAAACAACCGTACTACTAGAACATTCACTGCTTGAGATTGAACCGAATGCTAGCATGTGATGGAAATTCCTACAATAATTTAGAATGCTTTCTTGATCCCAAAATTCAAAGATATATCTTGGATTGGAAGTTAATTCTTCACTGGTATACCCCGTCAGCGAAAGAAATTCATTACTTGCAAAGCAAATTTGACCTGTTCTTCTCCATATAATTAATGGGGTGCAATTAGAAAAATTCGTAAAATCTTCTAGATCTAATAAAATCCTTTGTAAGGTAAATTCTTGTGATTGGAAATCATCGGGGATCATACCTGTCTCCATGGATAAGATCATTGGCGCAAAAATTCCCAAAAAATCTTTTAACACTGATTTTAACACGTTCTTCTCATCAATTCCAAAAATAATCTTTAAACACTTCAGCATTCCTAAATATGAGAACTTATAATTAAATGGACGAATGCAATTCCGCAGTCTATAAAGGTCCTTCGGCGTCTTTACTAAATTTCTAAATTGCAATGGAGATATGGTGGACAAGTCGAAACTAACTTTCGAATATATATCCTCATGATATGACAACGTATTCAAAGGTAGCCGTTCACCAATATTGATTTCCAAAGTCATGTATGGCCTTGAATGAGGGTCGTATAATGGTGGTCCCATATCCACATATTGTGACATTGGGTTTTGATAATCTACTACACTTACGTTTGGTGTTGGATACTCGCCATTCGTTGCATCAAAGGTATTATTGTTGAAATCAGCGGTAAGTGCATCCAATGACGAAGGAACATCCAACATTTCCTTCAATTTCATATCTTCAACATTAGGCCACCAACTACTGAAAGCGCCTTCTGAGTTTGGTGATGCCACAGAGGAGAAATCCTGTGGAAACGGTACTGTTGGTCCCTCAATTATATCTAATATCGGTGGAGGTTCGGAAAATGAAGATACATTATCATATACCTCATTTTTGACATTTTGAATAGCGGGATTTCTAAGATGTGGTGGTGTATTTTGCCGTAGTATATAGGAAGGTTCTTTTTTAATATTAGATAAACTCTGAACTTTTGTATTCGACCTTGGTAAGGGAGTAATCAAGGTAGTATCGTCTCTTTTTCTTTTTTTTCTCACAGTGTCTCTACAGGTGTCACCAATACTTCTCTTGAGACAATTTCGGCAGGGACGGCCAATATCACATTGGAGATGCTTCACATGACAAAACTCACAGGCTATTGGAATGGCCTTTCTTAGCGGTGTCATCTCTACTTTACTTCCAATTGCATTTCTTCTACTTACAGGTTTCGCCGGTGCTCTGTTATTCCCATTCTTATTCATTGATGATTTTTTTCTTGCTTTACTTTGTTATGATGATTTATCTACTAATATGCACTCTATATCCTAGTATTTCCAATGTGAGAAAAATGTGTAATTCAAGGAAAATATACAAAGATGGATCAACTTTTAGAGCCTCTCTATACATGTATGCACAGTAGAATGCGCAGACCCCACACAATGGTGTCATTCCATTGGATTAACAGGCGTGTCAGCCGAACAAGAAAAAAATGGAAAAACCCGGCGATCTCCTCACGAGTTGGCCAAAGAAAAATAGGATGATTGTTTGATGGAAGAACTAAAGTGGAAAACAATCCGATAAGGCAATGAAATTACCAATTACACTTTCTAAATTAAGAAATATTGGTATCATTGCTCACATTGATGCTGGTAAGACAACCACAACGGAACGTTTATTGTATTATGCAGGCAAGATTCCAAGTTTTGGTGATGTTCATACCGGAGATACGACCACTGATTTTTTACCTCAAGAACGTGCAAGAGGTATAACTATTCAGAATGCAACTGTATCATTGCCATGGAATCGACATATTATTAATGTCATTGATACACCTGGTCATATGGACTTCTTCTATGAAGTGATGAGAGCGTTAAAAGTGTTAGATGGGTGTGTGGTTGTTATGGACGCCGTGGCTGGAGTTCAGTCACAAACAGAAACCTGTTGGAAGTTTGCGAAAGGTATCCCCAAGATCTGTTTTGTTAATAAGATGGACAGAATTGGGGCAGGGTATAGTAGGACTATAATGGAACTGATTTGTAGATTAAATTCAAGAGTTGTAATGGTAAACGTACCGATATTTAAGAAAGACAAAAATGAAGATTCATTCTGTGGAGTTCTAGATATTGTCAATCAAAAGGTTTTGAAATGGGATATAAACAATCCAGAGAGCTTTGATGTTTCAAATGTTTCAGAATCCAAGGAGGGTGCATTAGTAGAACAACTTGCAAAATGTAGAGAATCAATGGTTGATACGTTGAGTCAATTTGATGATGAGCTCGTTGAATCGTTTATTAATAATGCTGATGGGGATTATTTAAAGTTGGATTCGACAACATTAAACAAATCTATACGGAGAGCTACGCTACTGAATCAAGTCACTCCTGTGCTCTGTGGGTCATCTTTCAAGAATATTGGGATCCAGCCTTTACTTGATTCAATTATAAATTATTTACCTTCACCTCTGGAAGCCATATTTCCTGATGTCAATAAAGAACTGCTGAAGATATCCATTAAATCTGATGAAAAAGTCGGTATATTATTCAATGGCAACAGAGATTTATGCACTGCACTCGCATTTAAGGTCATTCATGATCCTATCCGTGGTATAATGGTATTCGTTAGAATATATTCTGGTGTATTAAAAAATGGTCACATGGTTCACAATACTACGACTGGGAAAAGCTTTAAAATTGGTAAATTAGTGAAAATGAATGCGAATATACCAGAAGAGATAACGTTACTGAATCCAGGTGAAATTGGTGTTATCACAGGATCAACAATATCAGAAAGTATCAGTACTGGTGATACACTTATATCACATTCTTTAAAAAGAGATGGATTGAAAATGTTGTCTAAGAGACCTGAATTCAACTTGAAAATTAACCCAATGGTAACTCCACAACCAGTATTTACTGTCGCAATAGAACCGAAAACTCTAGGTAATAAGAAATCCATGGAAGATGCATTGCATCTCCTTACTATCGAAGATCCAAGTTTTCATGTCTCAAAGGATCCTGAATCTGGCCAAATATTATTAAGTGGCATGGGTGAGCTACATTTACAAATTGCAAAAAATAGGTTACTTAATGAATTGAATGCAGAAGCTAATGTAGGGACTGTTATGGTATCGTACAAAGAAACCGTTAATGTGAATTCATCAGATGTTTCAATTCAAACCGAGAATGGATATAAGTTTACCATCAACTTATCTCCAATAAGTGAAGAGATCTTGAATAAAATAGGGGATGATCAAGCTAAGCTTACAAGAAATAAGGAAACTTGGTTTTCCTTGGGCTCAAATAATAATTTTCTCATAATGGAAAATGAAAATAATTATATATTGCAAAAGGAATGGCCGCTACAACTCTCATATCAATCTATTGTCAATGCTCTGATAGCCAGTTCAATTGTGGTCCTGCAACGAGGTGGTAAGAAAAGGAATCTTCCACTATATGGTTGCGCTGTAAGAGTAAAAAATGACTGGGAAGTACCACTAGATGCAATCTCACCGATAGAGATATTAACCATCTCTCGTAACATGATATCCAAGGCGTTGACGGACATCAAAGATGAGGACTACTCCATATTGGAACCTTCAATGAATTTAACAGTCATAGTTAATCAAAAGGATATGGGATCTGTACTCCAAGATCTGACTGGAGGAAGAAATGCCAACGTTTTATCTATCGAAGAAGAGACACTTCCAAAGACTGAGAATGCCATCGAATTCAAAAAAATTGCCCATAATCAGTATTTACCACCCGATCCTACGTTGAACTTTGCTCGTCTTGGAAATGACGAATTAAGTAAAAATGTTATCAATGCTACTGTTCCATTAAAAGCGATGATGTCTTATTCCAAAAATTTAAGAAGTTTGACTCAAGGAAGAGGTGAATTTTATATGACATATAAAGGCATGATAAAACTCAATCAAGATGGGGCGCAGACATTAGACGAATAATAACCCATTTTTTAACCTTATAAAGCAAGCAAACCTGTAGATATTAAAATATTAACAACTTTTCTAGAAATTGAGGCTCATGTAATTCAATTTTAATGTCGGATATATATTAACATAATAAATAGGTGCTATTCTTTTTAAAAAGCAAAAATTCCAATATTCTTGTTCCTCGTGGCCCAATGGTCACGGCGTCTGGCTACGAACCAGAAGATTCCAGGTTCAAGTCCTGGCGGGGAAGAATTATTTTTTAAATGTCAAGCTTTGTTGTATTCATTTTAGTATAATGTCTGTTGACATGTTAAAACCGCTCTTCTTTTGGTATTATTGGTAACTGGTAGTTACAATATTTATATAAACTGGAATAATATTATATAAAGCTCGATTTGGAAATGCGATTAAACTTAACAATGTGGTAAGTAGAACGAGTAAATTAATATTGCTTTCTTTTTTATAAATTCTAAACTTTATTCTTTAAGCTTCAAATATTCTTTAAATTCACAAACATGTTCATTTATATGTTAAATCTTTTTCTTCGACGACGATGACTGTCGTTGGAATCATCAATTGTATTTGTTATCCAGCGAGAAAGATCAAATAAAAAGCGTTCACGTGATGAGATGAAGCTCAGTACGTGACATTAAACTTTAAAGCACACAAGAGTAAATAAAGAAAGGGAAAACGTCTATCATAAACTTATCTTTTAAGGTAAACGAGTCCTGTAAGCATAGAGACCATACCTATAGTTTTTGATAGATGTTTGTGATAATATAAAGAGTCCGAGGTATGAAATCTGGAAATGTCGGTAGTGTAATTATAAAATATATTCACGTAATTGTGAGTTGGCTCCAATGGATAGGAAAAGGTATATCATACGAAGAGAGAAAATAAAGACATTGTTATGAATATTGCAAATAATGATGTTACTCCAACTGGACCGAATGGCTTTTTCGAAGACACCGGTGATCTCGAATACGTACGATCAGCTTCAACAGAGGGATTCCTTAGCACAAAACCATCAAGAAACAATAGTTTCCTCATATGATTCATCTAGAAATGCCTCATTACATCCTATGCAATTATCTATATTTACTGATGGCAACAGCATTTATTCAGGGGAAGGTCCATATGAAATCCTTTTTTCAGTTTTTAGACCAGTCTTAGGCTATTCCAGCAAAACTATTCAAGATCCCAATTCGAATAAAAACGAGTTTTTACATATTGTTGAGGACTGCATGAACGCTATAAATAAACTAGATAAAGAGTTAGAAAGAATAAAGACTGGGTCTAGTGGCTCTTATTTTGTCTTTGGGACACAAAATCAGAGTTTTCCAAAGGGCATATTTAAACCAAAGGATGAAGAACCATATGGCCCACTGTCACCAAGATGGAGTAAATGGACACATAGAACATTTTTTCCATGCCTATTTGGGAGGAGTTGTCTGATTCCTAACTTAGGGTATATTTGTGAAAGTGCTGCGTCATTATTGGATAGACGGTTAGAAACACATTTAGTGCCATACACCGATATAATCTGCTTAAAATCTACAATGTTATATGACAAGAAAAAACAATTGTTAAGGTTTTTACATATGAAAACAAGGAAGCAAGAAAAAATCGGTTCTTTTCAACTATTTTTAGAAGATTATATATGTGCCAACGAATTTCTAGATAAATATCCACTTCCAGATATGGAGAAAAGACACACACCTTATAACCAGATCCAACACAAGATATTAGAGAATACTGCAAGTCAATTAAGGTTTAAACCTATTTCAAAAGCAACATCAGACACGCAACTAAGCGTAGATGATTCAAAGCCTCGTTTTTCCTTGCGGCTCCAAAGCTGGAAGGACAAAGTCATAAATGAGAACAATACCCAAAATGGTCCTCATTTTGAATGGACAGATGCCAATATTGAAAAATTTAGACTGGAATTGGAGAAGCTCATAATTCTCGACTACATTATGAGGAATACTGATCGTGGGCTAGATAATTGGATGATCAAGATTGAAACTATAAACTCTGAAAGGGGTGATGTTAACAATAGTATGGACACAAATAACAGAAATGAGGACGTACAATGGTCTATCAAGCTAGGTGCCATTGATAACGGATTAACTTTTCCCTGGAAACATCCAGATGAATGGAGACTTTATCCTTATGGTTGGCTTTATCTACCTATAAATATTCTTTCACGACCATTCTCAAAGGACACTAGAGACCACTTTATTCCAATTTTGACAGACAAAGCATGGTGGGAAGACTCGTATAAGGAGTTTACAGAGTTATTTCGTAGGGATTCTGAGTTTAAAGGAAGACTATGGAAGAGGCAATGGGGTCTTTTAAAAGGACAAGCATTCAATGTACTAGAAACATTACGTGACATAAGGCAGGGCCCTTTAGAGTTAGTTAGAAGAACAAGGTGTGTTATTATTGATGAGCAGATAGAGGCCCCTGACCTATCGGCATCTATTGTGACAACGAACAATGCCATATACAGATCGATAAATTCGATACCAAGAAGCATAAAATACCCAAATAGCCACCCAGAAACAGGTTATTCAGAATCATTTGCCATCGATATTAATAACTTAAATGATCATGATGCTCATCTCCAGGGGCGTCGATTTCGTAAAAAAACTGTTGTCGTTGAAAAACTACAAACAGTGACATCTGATCCCGTGTTTACATGGTGTTAATTAGAAATATTATGCTTATACCTTATATACGATTTTATGATGCCTTATAACAGAAAATGGCTACTTTATATCCTTGATGATATCTAGCGGTCTCTAATTGCGAGGCATTGACTGACTGATTGACAAAATTAGATGCTTGAAAGGACACGCGCGTAAAACATCTGTAGATTAAATATATCTTTAACCCTTTATATATTGTACCGCAAAGAATTCCTTCAACGATAGCATTGAAAAACAACACAAAATGAGTTTTCTTTGGTCATCTAAATCAAAAAAGAAAGCAGAATTAGTCGTGGATGAAACTCCCGAGGAAGCTTCTATAGTGCCAGAGATCGATCCTGTTGCAAAGCTCAATGAACCGAAGGAGAACAACCAACAAACTCAACAAACTGAATCGGCCAAAGAAACTGAAGAGGTAGACCGTTCTACTGAACTTGCTATTAAAAAATCAAAGTATGCAGTTCCAGAATATCCTCGTATTATAGAGAGAAGTGTTGGCGAATGCTTGGCAAATAGAAGCAAATTACTTAATGATCTTGTCAGTACAGACAATCTAGGTATTGGACCAGCGGATTTAGTCCATATCAATTTCTTTGATAAATCACGTAAAGTAGAATTTGGTCAATTCTTTCACATAACAGGTATTGATATCAGCAATAAGGATGTACCAAAACAATTTATCAGTATACTTAAACAGGATATTTTGGAAAATTTGAGGAAAGATATGGATGTAATTATTACATATTGTTGTGTCAATATGTTTGGAAATATAGATGTTAGAATTAGATGTGATGTTGATGGCAGCTTCCAATTCAATGTCCTTGATTGTCTCAACTCCACCACAAATTGTCAATTCGATGAACAACTATGGGATGAAATATATGTTAGTTGTTGCATTAGAAGTTTAACAATGAATGTAGACTCAGAAAGAAAATTCCCGGGATTGGTTGAATATCCTCTGGCCTATGAAAGTAGTGGTTTAATAGGCTGTGAAAATATTATCACCAAACTCTGTAACTTTTTACCTCGTTGTCTAGAAAGTGGATGGGACACAACTAAGAGTGTCCATCCATCAATTTTACACAATCATCTAATGAGCTGTTTACTATTATTTCTAACTATTATTCCCGGGGAATTAACCAAATTTACACTGAAAACTTTAAATGCACTAATGATTAGCGATAAAAATAATGAATTTTACTATAACATTGCAAGAATCGCGGTCATGGAACAGGATGGGGAAATGGAGTCTCAAATGATTTCATCTCTAAACGAAACCTTAAATTCTTTACTCCCTGCTATTGATAAACTGTCACCTTGTGATATCGATTCCTTCCAACTATTGAATTGTGTCTCATCATTATTGAATATCCAAGCTAAATTTTTAAACAATAGAAAAGATTATGAATTATCTTTGAGTGTTTGCAAAATTTCTACAGAATTATCCCTAGATTCCTTTGATTCATGGTACTATTTGGCCAAATCGTATATTCAATTGGGCCAATATAAGGAAGCCTTGATAGCAATTAATTCTATGCCTCATTTATTGTCAGTAGATAGATCAAAACAAGCCTTAATCCAGAACTTTATTGCGAAGGATTATTACAAGAAACCTTTGAGTGATAGTAATACTGTTTGTGACCTGACTCCTAACGAATTGCATATTCTAAGCAATACATTGAATAGTTTCAAAGAAAAAGAATTGCGTAGAATGACATTCGGAAGGGTTGTTATGATTAACACTTCTAAGATTGGTCGTTTGGATGAAATTTGGGAAGATGAATGCTTACAATTTGGTCCAATTTATGGTCCACAAAGCTGCAATTTAATCAATTTCGTTTCCCCTACTGAATTGAAGCAATTAGTACACATTAATCTATTGGCAAGGAATACTGTAGCAAATAAATTATCTCATTTTGAATCCAAAATCTATCAACTATTAATGAAGATGGTTTCATTGCTAAGTTGGAACGATGTATTACAATTAAGGAAGGACATCTTTCTTATGGAATCTGAATTCCAAACTGATGATAAAATAATTCATGAAAATAGCGGTGTACTATCTTTAGAAATGCGTAAAAAGAGAATTAGTGAAAAATGGTTTGATGAGCTATTTTCTGATCTATTTGAGGATATATCGATCAGTCAAATTAAATCAAACCAACCTGAAACAAAATATACTGCATTAGAATGGGAATTGTTAGGTTTGAGTTATTCTAGAACTTGGAACTGGGATGGCGCCATTACATGCTTCAAAACAGCTTTACAAGTAAGATTTGATATTGTAAGTTGTGAAAGGTTACTGAAGTTGTATCTAAGGAGGAATCCCAGCTTAGAGGTTTCAACCGATACTGATCTAATCCTCGAGTGGTTAGTCAACAAGATCGCTTACGAGTCAAGATTTTATAATTGTTTCCAAATCTTTAACTATCAAGTTCTCCAGAAACTGTTGCGCTCTATGGGTGTTGATATTACAAGAAGTAAAATCATGGCTTTACCTAATGCCGAGGATGGTATAGGTGGGACAGTAAATAACATGATCACCAATATCGTTAAGGGGGGGGTCTACGAACATTAGAATAGAAAGATTATATTATATATAGAAGATCTGTATACTTTTTGCAAATATGTAAATGCATTTACGTTGCACCTGGGCGGCTAGAGTTGATGTTTTGTAAGCCAAGAAAAATTCGAAATTTCGTGTGCGGGTAATCAAGAAAAATTTTAACAAAAAAGTCTTGTTATTGAGTCTTCTATAATCGAAATTTTGGGCATCGAACAGTTGAGCCCTCTATATGCCTATACAATATACTGAACTTTGCTAACTAGCAATTAAACTAGGTTTTTGATAGAAAAAGAGTTTAGTTTGCATATTTGTTTGCCATTCAAATTCAATCACCAATTTTGCGTGCATATATCATACGTGTTTTTATTCCTTCAGTGATTAATATTTGTTGCGTGTGATTCTCGATACCAATATCACACTCATTTTCGTGTTATAACAGGGAAAGTGATATAGATAGCCCTGTTTAACTTCAACTAATGTCAAATTCCTTTTGGAAATTTGGACAAGATTATTCCAATGAAGCCTCAATTTCGAAAATTTTGAAGAGAGCTTTCATTAGGCTTGATAAAGATGATTACAAAGTAGATGGATTGGACAAGCCTGAGAACAATACTGATATATTGACTTCAGAAGAGCAGAAAAATAATTCAGACGATAAACTAATATATGAAGACGAAATTTCTGAAACGAATAACGATGTAGAAAACGAAGATATACTGCCTAATTCAGAAGTTGAATTCAAAGATTATAGACCCAATTTAGATATATTAGATGAACTATTGGATGATGGTGAAGTTTACACCGAATTAATGTGCTCCAATTTCAAACTTCTAATGTATTTCAAGTACCCAGAAGTACTTTCTCGATTGCTTGACTATATAAAGTTTGATGAATCATCTGAGAAAAATGATGATGAGGAAGAAATAGAGAAGGAAAGCGCAGAGAATTGCGCTGAAGATGACTTCAACAATGCAGAAAAAGACGATGATAATGAGACAAGTGATGTGAGAAGTGATTCTGATGTATCAGAAGACAATAGTGTTACGTTACCTGCCGAAATAGAGGAACAAATAGAGGTAAGAAGGGCACATATGGCATCAGAAGTCTTATCCGCAGAAGTATGGAGTATATCAAATGCAATAATGGAAAATGACGAATTGCTGATCAAATTATGGTCCATTTTAGACCATCCTACACCATTATCTATCGAAATATCGACGTATTTTATGAAAATTAACGAAAGATTGTTAAATATGGACATTAGTGGCATGGTGACATTTATATTAAGCCAAGATACACTTGTTGATCGATTTTTAAAACATATTGATAATCCACCATTGTTGGATTTCCTTCTCAAAGTGATAACTTCAGATAAACCAGACGCCCCAACGGGTATTATTAACTGTCTGAAAGAGCAGAACTTGATACCGAAATTATTAGACTGCTTGTCTCATGAGTATGATCCATCAACTCAAACTGCAACTGCGGACTTCATAAAAGCATTTGTGACCATTAGTGGTAATTGTAATAATGAAATTTCATCAAGTATAGGTCCTAATGAACTAACTAGACAATTAGTTTCTCCAGAGATGGTTGAAAAATTAATCAAAATTATGTTGACAGGTGGTACTTCATTAAGCAATGGGGTTGGTATTATTATTGAACTGATAAGGAAAAACAATTCCGATTATGATTTTGTTCAAGTGATGTACACAACTTTAGAGACCCATCCACCTAATGACAGAGATCCTATTTATCTAGGTCATTTAGTTACATTGTTTGCTAAATATATGCCGGACTTTAAGCAATTTCTTATTTCAACCAATTCTACTATGCTAAGGACATCATTCGGTAACATTGAACCTTTAGGATTTGAAAGATTTAAAGTTTGTGAATTAATTGCCGAATTGCTACATTGTTCGAACATGAGCTTATTGAATGAACCTAAAGGTGAGGCCATTGTTAAAGAGAGGGATGAAGAAAGAATTAGAATATTAAGTAAGTCTCATAATTCTTCAGATGGCACAGCTGACCTAAATATTGCAGATACAACTGTTGAAGAAGAGAACGTTACTGAAGGAATTAATTCTCTCAAACTGGAAAATACTCTTGAGAATAATAAAGATATTGACGAAATACATGGTAAGGAAAATGAACAAACTGCCGAAGAATCATCTGAGATAGAAACTGTTTTAGATGATAAAATATCTGATTCTCCAGCTACTGAGAAAGAAATTCGCGATGCAGCGCTTGTTGGTGACATCTTAAAAACTCTTCTTTTCGATACTGGCATAGTCGTTAACATTATAAAGATGTTTTTTCAATTTCCATGGAATAACTTTTTGCATAACGTTGTTTTCGACATTATCCAACAAATATTCAACGGTCCACTTAAGACAGGATACAACATTTTCTTGTTAAAGGGCTTATTAACAAATGCCAAATTAACACAACTATTAATTGATGGTGATACAAGAAGCAAAAAATACGAACAAAGAACTAATTTTAGATTGGGATATATGGGACATTTGACGCTAATAGGTGAGGAAATCTTAAAATTCACCGCATATCTTGAAGAAGCTAAAGTTGTATTTAGTGAGACCGATATCCTAGACGCTTTACAGGATGTAGATTGGATAGAATATGCAGATACTATACTTGCGGAAACTAGGGAAAAATATGTGACAGCATTGGGGGAAAACGACGAAGATGATGACCGCTCATTGGTAGGGAATGATTCTGAAGAAGACGGCGAAGCGTCTTTTGATAATGTAGAAATTGGGCCTGAATTACTAGGTAATGACGTTGAGGAATATTATACCGAAAATGGATCTAATGGATTCGGTGATGAAGAAGAAGATTACAATCTTGATTTTACAGATTCCTCCAAATTTAATGATTTTCATGGCAGTTTTGATGATCAATCTGATGAAGAAGAAGGAGCTGAACATTATGATAACTTTAATGAACTCCAGGATCCAAGATACTATGAGTATATTGACGCAGATGGAACCAGAACAAGATTACATTTCTCACCAGATGATGGGCAAGTAAACAAAAATGACCACGTAGAGGGATTTGAAAGTGAGGATTTTATTGAAAGAAAAGACGATAAAGAAAACGTAAATAGTAGCGATGATCTGGAAAGTGTAGAACATCCATCTTTCTTATTGAACAATTTACAAACGCGATCTGAACCTTCAAATCCTATAATCCATGACGAAACTATATTCCAACATCAATTCGAACTAGATAATCTAGAAAATCACCACGATGACGATGACGATGACGATGACGATGATGGATACCTTGATCCAAATGATGATGGACAATCCTACTCCAAAGTCAATAATGCACTCCATACCGTTTTGCAACGATCGAAAAAAATCTACTATAATGATGATGAGGAAAATGAGGAAAATAAGCTGAGCGATAATAGTGATGATGATGAATTTGACCCAGATGATGAAGATAATATTGAATACCATGAAGAATTTAGTGCATACTCATTGTGTAGAACGACCAGTAAAGACGCCATTTGGGATGAAGTGAATCCAGAATAGACTCTTTAATTTGAAAAATATATCGATAATTCACATATAAACATTTAAAGTAATTGTAATTCATAGACCTGTGAGACATTCGTTTCACTCATAAGACTTGGTATTTTCATTATTCCTTTAAATACATTTATTAATTATGGTATCGTCGTCTTGAAATTTCATTGTCTTAAAGCCAAAAATTTCAACATTTTAACCAAACAAAAAGAGTCTCGATTGCAAATACAAGGCGTAAAAGAGTGCATTGATCAAAATGGCTACACAATCCAGGTTTATATTTTCTCCATTAGCCAACTACAATCTATTTTCTGCTTGTGGTTGGGGGTACATTCTCTATAATGTCATTGCTGTCTATCCAGCAATTGGACAACCTGCATTTTTCAAGCAAACCAAAGATTTAATCACAATCGTGCAATGTTTTGCTATTGTTGAAATAGTCAACTCCTTGTTGGGAATCGTTCGCTCTCCAATCATAACTACTGTTGCTCAAGTTTTCTCAAGGTTATTAGTTGTCATTGGCATCTTTCAATACTTACCTGAAGCATCTGCCACTAAATCCGTGGCTTACATCACTTTATTGTTAGCCTGGTCAATTACAGAGATTGTTAGATACCTGTACTACTTTTTCATGTTGACAGCTGATGAAGGTGCTCCAAAGCTTCTAATTTTGTTAAGATACAATTTGTTTTGGGTCCTATACCCCACTGGTGTGGCTAGTGAATTGATTATTATGTATTCCGCTTTACCGATTGCAGAATCCAAGTATTCTCCCTTGTTTAAATGGGCTCTAGTGGGGTCTATGGCCACTTATTTGCCAGGATTACCAACATTGTTTTTGCATATGGTTGCTCAAAGAAGAAAAGTCATGAAAAGTTTAAGAGAAGGTAGTCCAAAGAAGAATAACTAAGATAGTACGATAGAGTTTTTGTAGTCCGGTATATATTTATTTATATATAGATCCCTAGAGAAAGACTTTATTTGAGTTTCTATTTATCAGTATTTGAAAACTTCGATAAGAAAGGAACTTCGTAACATAGTACTTGCATTTCGGAATATTATTCAATTCTATTTAAAATTACAACATAAAGATGTGACCTTTTCAGTATAACCTTGATCGCATTGATGCTTTTCTTTGTCAGGATGTTAGCTCTCTGTCATGAACGGCTAATAGATATAACGGCCCGCAAACATTTCAGCAGTAAGCTACTTCGTTTCCACTGGAAAGCAGACCCCATTCATATATCATAGATAATTGATAGCATACCACACCAAAGAAAACAGATTAGTCTACCTATATAATGTATCTGAGAACAAGTGCACTTTTAAACAGGCTATGCAAACCAACATGGTTTGTAAACAAGAACTCACAATACTTTCTAAGGACATTTACCACCTCAACGCTCAACATTACAGAAGAAACTAATATAGTCAAAGACGGAAAGGATATGGATTTGAAACCCTTGAAGCTCGCAAATGAACTATATGCTACAATCAGAATCCATAATAGGCCGTACGTGGTCACTGAAGGCGATAGAGTAATCTTACCTTTTAAGATTAAAACGGGTGATGTAGGGGATGTTTTAAGCTTGAATGATGTATCATCTATAGGATCCCGTAATTATAAGCTGATTGGTGATCCTATAGACTCATCATTATATACTATAAGGGCAATCATTGTCGAAAAAACAAAAAGGGCATTCCAAATAAGGGAAGTCAAGAAAAGGAGGAATAGAAGGATTCGTCATGCCAAGAGTAAGGGGGACCTGACTATCATAAGAATCTCTGAGTTGAAGATGAACTGAACCGTTAATGAAGACAGCTTTTATTTTATACGTTATTTTGAACTTACGACACTGTAAATAGGTGCAACACCATTCGAAAGGGCTATGATTATATACTTTAAAAACACAGCGAAACCACATGTAAGAAGCACTAACTTTTAGTCATTGCTTTTATCTAATCTTCGTATATTTACTACAAATCTTCTTAGGTCTATCCATTTCCAGGTGATGCTGAAGCTTTCGATCAAAATTTCATCGTTTTTCGTCTGGCGCTGAGAGAAAAGTAACAAAGTGATCGGCATACCAAGGAAAGAACCCAATCAATTAAAGAAGTTAGAGGTCTAAGAAAGCGTTAGGAGATTCCTGTTTTGTCGTAATACTGGTCTTAACATTGAATTATTGACAGTCCTGCTCTTTTGCTTAGAGATGCCATTTTTACGAAAGATCACCGGCACTGGATCACATTCTCGATCAGGATCAAGCTCGTCGATCAAATTGAATCAGAATTCTCCACAACAATTCAATTCAAAGCATACTACGCCGAGAGTATCAAAAACGAGTACAGTCGGAGACTATAGAAGCTCTGTTATATCTAACGGATCTTCACTAAATCATGATGGCAAATATAACCCCATTATAAGTACACCAAGTAGTAGTATTACATCAACCTATGATTTTAAATCAATTACACCGAGTCCATCAGATCAACTATCTCTACAAGATAATGATTTAGTGAACACATTGTCTAGTGCTTCTGGTACAACGACGACTAATGGTTCTCAAACAATTGAATCAAGGAAATCATCTGGAGGTAGTATCAACAGTTTATCGTTTGACAAGTTGATATTATCATGGGATCCAACTGATCCTGACGAATGGACTATGCAGCGTATTGTTTCCTGGTTTAAATTCCATGAATTTCCAGATTCTTGGATTAGCTTCTTTAGAAGACATCAGTTATATGGTCATAATTTTATTAAATTCTTAGCACATGAGAATTTTGCCGCTATTGAAAGGTTTTTACCACAAAATAAAAATGCATCGTATACTAGATTTCAAGATCTCTTAAAGAAGACAATGACTAAGAGTGTAAATAATACTCATCATATTAGACAAAAATCCCAAGATAAGGGAAAATCTTCTCGAAGTTCAAGTGATTCCATCAAATTAAAAAATAAATCACAAGATGATATACCATCTTCTTCATCTTCATCTTCCAGGTCTGCATCTGAATCAGCATTAACCCCATCTAAGTCAGGGCAATCCTACAAAACACATTCACCTTTGCCACGAATTCGAACCCATCAAAAAACAAAGAGTACAAGTTCACTATATAGAAGAAGCTTTATATCATTGAGGGGATCATCCTCATCAAACTCTTCCAGTCATGTCAAGAGTCCTTCTTCTAATATCAAATTATATATTCCTTCAAGGCCACAATCAATCACTCAGTTAGACTCGAATCCTTCAGTAACTCAATCGAGCACGCCAAATAAAACGATAACACCACCGCAATCTCCATCATATCCAAATTTATTTAAAAGACATCAAAAAAGCAACTCATCCGAATCATCACTTTTGAACACTCTGTTTGGAACATCAAGTACTAACAGTTTGACTCCCAAAGATACCTCAAACAACAATCAAGCAAACTATGCAAATTCCATTACTTCCAAGCCGTCGGCATTATCTAATTCTGACCATCGCCATAGTATATCATCCGAAAGTTTATCTAAAGTCAGAGGAAATAAAAATGCGTCACCTTCTTTGTTAAAGCAAAGTTCAAATTTTCTTGAAGAGAAAGGTACCATATGGGAAAAGTTGAAAAGGAGAAGCCAAGTGATTGGTCAACACCAATTACCATCATCTATACCTTCTCCCTCGCCGTCATTGTCAAATTCAAGCGTGGCCACATTAACTCCAACAGGTGGTGACATATCCCCAACTCCATTATCTACCCCAAGCAAAGAAATATTACCCCCATCAAAGGCAGCATCTTCAAAGAATAATAGAAAATCTATTGGTACTTTTAAGAATGGTGCAGATGGCAGGAGCACAAATAATATAATCCAATCTCCAATAGATCGTACTTTTTTTCCACAGAAAAAATTTGCTGACAATGTTGATGAAAAGAAAACTTATATTCTTATCACGAAAGATAATTTATCATTTATTCCAATTGAAGTAGAACATATCGAGACAGCTTGTAAACTAAAAGAACTTATAGCAGCCACACTTAACCTAACAAATTGTAATTTTGCAATGTATATGACAGATTTTAATCATGATGTTGGTATTACTATACCAGATAATATTATTCAGAACGCCATATCGAATACTTTCAAGGATACCACCGGAAAATTTTTTATTAAAGATTTAAACAAACTTTCAAAGAGGAGAAGCAGGGCAGCTACGGTATCTAGTGAGAATCATCTAAGGTCGTTAAAGAATAAGAGCTCAGTTGCTTCAATGTCCAGTAGTATGATTACAAATAATGATGAGGTGTCTATAACAACATCATCCTCGGATATCACGTCATTTGATGATTTTCTTACGACAAACGGTAGGAGATACCCACAAACACCAAGTTATTATTATGATGCAGCTTCCAATAATGCGAATAATAATGAAGAGCTGAACTATTGGAATTACAAGGATCATCTTTCTCCAGAAGAGATAGTTAATGTCACTTCAAAATTACATAGCAAACCAGATCCAAAGTTTAACTTGGCCTTACCTGACAAAGCCTCCGTATTAAAAGGGCAGCTTAATACCCTAGATAAGAAGGGTACATTTCAAGTTCTTAGAAAAGATGAAGATGGTGAAATAGACTTTAATAAGAGACGTGAATCACCATACGTAAAACCAGAACTAGCACCTAAAAGGGAAGCACCAAAACCGCCAACAAACGTCTCTCCTCAAAGGGTATTATCTATATCAAATCAATCAGCCACAACTCCTGGAAGGCTAAGAAGAACTACGACTAAGATATACCGCAATGGAAAAGTGAAACGCCCAGAGCCACCAATAGTGTCAACATCAGCAGAAACAGTAAGTCCATCTGGTGAACATATAGTTACCTCATATACACCTGGATCTACAAATGTACTAGTTCCTCAACCATACAAAGGTGCTGATCCTGACGTATCAAGGAAACTCAAGTCTGACGAAGATACTATTTTGAATCCGTTGTCTACATTTCTAAACAAACAAAAAGTTAACAGATCTAACTCCACTATATCCACTTCAAATTCAATATTTCACTCTCCATCACCATTATTAAAAAGGAATAGTACTAGGAGGATTGTATCATCTACTTCTGCAGCGGATGTTTTCGAAGAGAACAATATCACATTTGCCGATGTTCCTGCGTTTTCCGACTCAGGTGATGAGAACGAAGATTCAAGTTCTTCGGATGATATTATTTGGGCTCCTAGAGATTTAGGAGTTAGCGAAAACCTACCAACTTTACCATCAAAGGATGATACTATTTTAACTCCAATAAAATCGGGGGACAATGATAAATTAGAAAGAAAGATGACATTAAGACCATCGGCTGAGGTAGTTTATCAAAACTTGGAGAAATTCTTTCCGTCTGCGAATTTGGATAAACCTGTAGTGGAAGGAATTGCATCTCCGACCTCACCAAGGTCTGTAAATCCAAATAACTTTTCAATTCCTAGTAATAAAAGTAGCCTATTTAAATCGTCAGAACCTCAGAAGAAATCAATTCTCACCACTCCTTCAGATGATGCCTCTGAGCATTTGACTTTAAAAAGTACAAGCTTGAAGTTACCAAGAAGAACTAAAACCATTCGAACAATCGCCCATGAGGCTAGTGAGAAAAGAAAGAAATCCATCAAACTAAAAAGAAAAAACACAAAAATGTGGGGGACACGTATGGTCGAGATTACAGAGAAGCAAATGGTATCCATTAATAAATCAAGAAATTCAAAAGGTGAATATAAGGAATTTGCCTGGATGAAAGGTGAAATGATTGGGAAAGGTTCATTTGGTGCCGTTTATTTATGTTTGAATGTTACCACCGGTGAAATGATAGCTGTCAAGCAAGTTGAAGTTCCTAAATACAGCGCACAAGATGAAGCTATAATTAGCACTGTAGAGGCACTGAGATTGGAAGTTTCTACTTTAAAGAACCTGGATCATCTAAACATTGTACAATATCTAGGATTTGAAAACAAAGATAATATATATAGCCTGTTCTTAGAATATGTTGCTGGTGGTTCAGTTGGTGCACTAATTAGAATGTATGGACGGTTTGATGAATCATTAATTAAGCATTTGAATACTCAAGTACTCCGAGGACTGGCATATTTGCATTCTCGCGGTATTTTGCATAGAGATATGAAAGCTGATAATCTTTTGTTGGATCAAGATGGTGTTTGTAAAATTAGTGATTTTGGGATTTCTAGAAAGTCTAAGGATATCTATTCTAATTCTGATATGACAATGAGAGGGACGGTCTTTTGGATGGCACCCGAGATGGTTGATACTAAACAGGGGTATAGTGCCAAAGTTGATATATGGTCATTGGGGTGCATCGTCCTAGAGATGTTTGCAGGAAAAAGACCTTGGTCTAACTTTGAGGTTGTAGCTGCTATGTTTAAAATAGGAAAATCAAAATCTGCCCCTCCAATCCCTGATGATACGTTGCCATTGATATCTCAAGATGGGAGAGATTTTTTAGATGCATGCTTTGAAGTTAATCCCGAAAACAGACCTACAGCAGATAACCTACTATCGCATCCTTTCAGTGTAGTCGATCCACAATTTGACTTCAAGACTACAAAATTAGCCGCATTTATTAAGTCCAATGACAAGATAAACTCCACAAAATTGAGAGTCATATCACAAGAAAAAATGAATAAATAAATAAAAAATACGCATAGATAATATTAACATTTGATAGAGTTTTTTTCTATTAAAAATGCTGGATAACAAAAGAATATATTTTATAATTGAAATTGCAATAAGTTTATATTGATGAAGAGGTAAAAGAGCGCACACCTGAGATGTCGTGATAACTATGAGTAATCATCACGTTAAACCTTTTATTTGCACCTTCTAACACAGTTTCCTTAGTTTCAACAGAGAAAAGACTTCCTTCTAGTAAGTAATTCTCTGGAATGATGAACGTAGTTTCCTCTAGATCACTATCTTCAACATTTGGCATTCCTTGTTCAAGAACAGATCTAATAAAAAAAGAATCTTGATCATCCGGCTTTTGTTCCATCTCAATTGGGACTATTTGAATAAAAGACTCATGAGACCAGCCATTCTCTACAAACATATTTGATAAATCCTCTTCAAATTGAAAGTTCTTTGAATTAACGAATATTGTAGAATTTACGGCAGTTTCTGATTGCTTTCCTCTGTGACATATTAGTAAAAATAAGTATAATGCAAGGAAATCGGAGGAAGCCAAGTTTGGATTCGGTAATAAAAGATTAATAGTTTTCTTTTTAAAGCGATCAACATTTAGTCTTCCCCCAGAATTGGATATTAACATAGCAAAATTTGACTTTAAATCTGTAGCCAAAACCCTAAAGAAATTAGATGATAATTCATTCAAACCCAATAAATGGGAATAAAAATGTTCAAAACTATTATACCTTTCTTCTGCATTCCTAAAAGCATTTGATGAGCTGTATGACGCTCCATTAAGGGGTAACAATACTAAATCGGACTTATTTAAGTGCATGGCAGCAACATTCGTGGCCTTCTCCCTGATCGTGGAAAATACAACTTCACTTGAAAACTGGATCTTACTTATTCTTGAGAATATATTGAATATTTGTAAAATAGAATCCGAATTTGCTGTAAAATGAGGATCTTCATTGTATAACGACGATGACTGTAGCAAATCAGTTGTTCTTTCAGTTAATAATCTTAAATGAACTGCCTTAAGTGGAGTTGGTGTTTCAAAGCCACAAGGCTTCTCATCTATGACAGATAGTACAGTATCTGTATCGTCACCGTTCCTTGATAATATCCATGATAGTTTCTTTAGTTTATGATTTCCAGATCTTACCGTACTGCCTGTGGAAATCCTGCTTAGTTCTTTTCCTCTATTGAATGATGTTGGTTTGCCCGTCATTTTTCCAACCATTAGATAGTTTATAAGTTCTAATGAATTTGAGATAGAATCAGTTGTGTTGATTACATTGATAATTTCGGTAAAATGAAAATCTTTAATGTCTGAAAAAGTACTTAATGGAAAAGTTTCATTATCTTCTCCAGTTTTGATAGTAGGTATTTCTATTCCTTCTTTTTCATTTTCCTTATCTTTAATATATTTGTTGATTTTCTGTCTATATGACGTTGGATACACTAACAGAGTCAATGGTGTCGTAACAAAAGTTGAAACTAAAGCCATTAGAATAAACATGCCAAAAATCTTTTTACTAATAATACCGGCGTTCAAACCAACAGTCAGCACTACAATTTCCACAATACCCTTACAAGACATCAGTACACCGACTGCACCTGATTCTCTCCAAAATAATCCATGTATCTTTGCCATCACAGTCCCTGATACGATTTTAGTAGCAATTGCAATACCTATTGTTGCAAATACGTAACCCCAATCCCTTCTTCGATTCAGCAAAGTCAGATCGACATTCAACCCAGCAACAGCAAAATAAATGGGAATAAAGACAATGTTTGGGATATCCTCCATTCTTTCTGTTAGCTTAACGACATAATTATTTTCTCTGGGTACGACTAAACCAGCAATGAATGCACCAAAAATGGGATGAACACCAATGATATCTGTGAAATATGCAGAGATAAACATGATGAAAAGAATGGACATAGTGGCAAATGTAGATGGTTTTGCTCTATCTAATTCATGAGTTTTTATGAGAGCCCATTTTAAGATATATTTCAACGGGTAAAAATATACTAAGAACCATCCAAGTGTACAAAGAAGAATGTATACGGTATTCACCGGACTTGATTCTGAGTTTGATAATATCACACTTAGTGCTAAAAGGATCCATCCCAAAATGTCATTTATGATACCTGCAGCCAACACAACAATACCAGCTCTATCTTTAATCAGACGCAATTCATTCAATATACGACAAAGTACAGGGAAAGCTGTCACTGCGAGAGAGACAGCAATGAAAACCATGAAGACCGTAAATTTAACTTCTCTAACAGAGTCTGCTGGATTCCCATATGTATGAAACAAAGGAATCGCCAGAAGACACCCAAAGCCAAATGGAACAGCCAATGTTACGAGACCGATTGATAATGCAGTTGCCAAATGTTTCTTGATGAACTCTGTATCAACCTCTAACCCGAGAAAAAACATAAAGAGAATAATTCCCAGATTAGCTACAAGGTTTAAACCGGGAATGGAAGATGTTGGGAAAACTGTCTCTGTATAATTTGGAATTTGGCCGAAGACTGTCGGTCCTAAAATGACACCTGCAATGACTTCAGATATTACCTTTGGTTGACGGAACTTTGAGAATGGAATATTAATAAGGTTACAGGTTGCTAAAATTAGGCATGCCTGGAATAGAAACAGGGTCAATGGTGAGCTTGAGTTATATTTGAATGGATTTACACCAGATAACACCCCACCAATATCTGCCATAACTAATATGGTTTTTTTTGTAAATATGTTGAGACTGAATAGTATATTATTCCAGGTTATTATTAATAATAGTACTTATTGTTTGGTGGTGTTATTAGGAAAATAGCTTAACCGTGATGTGCTTTCTTTAGAGTAAATCACTTCGCCTTATTCGTATATTGGTAATTCTAGGGTTCAGAATTTTTCAAAATACTTAAATTAGGGGAGGAAATCGTAAAATACTAGAAAATGTTTTAGGGTTTAAAAATAAAATAATGCCAATCTTTCTTGTTTCCAATTAAATTTGAAAATAATTTAAAATGGTGTCCTTAATTATTGAATAATATAAATGTCATTAAATATAATATGCTATTTTTATATAGAACCAGCTCTACGAAGTTTGAATGAATCACGTGTAAATGGGTCTCCGAGAAAACCTTCGTCGTCCTCATTGGTATTGGGTGTGTCTCTTGCAAGCTTCGTATCATCTATAATTTCTTCGATAAGAAACTCAATTTTTTTAAATATACTAACAAATGCAAAATGCGGTTGATTGATTGGATACTTCAAAGGTGTCTGATCAGATAACCAGTAATTTTTATCGTCTGTTGTTACACCCGTTTGGTGAAGATCTCTCAATTTTGACCATTCTTCAAAACTGAAAAAATGATCTTCCTCAGTCATTGACACTTTGTGTAATTTCTCTACAGCTCTCAAAAGCTTTTTTAATCGTTGTAATTCTGCAATTTGTCGATGGTTCCTGGAATGAGATAATGTAGATCCTGTCATTAATGAAGTAAATGGATGAATATAATCGCCCAGACCGTCACTTTCTTCTGACGGTTCATTATTTAGGCTGTATGTAGTTATTGTATCATCTGAATGGCCTCTTATATACGAAGAAGTGTTTACGGATGTGCTCTCCTGGCTATTAGGATCATCTAATTCAAGACTAGTGCTATCATTGACGGTTGCAGATGTCACTTCTTGAGCATCTGATTCGCCAACCACATTACCAGATTTAATTAATTGCAAATCATTAGATGTTGTATTTTGAAATATTAAGTATTTTATACCACCTCCAAATTTTGAGCCCAACCATTTGTCCATGGTTGTTGTTAAGTCAAATAATATATCACCGATGGTCGATAAAATTGCTGTCATTAGAGGAACTGCACAAATAGCCCAGAAAACAAAAAATGCTCTTCCTGCCGCTGTCTTTGGTGCAAAATCACTTCCATAACCAATGGTTAAAAGACAAAGGAAGCAAAAATACATACAATTGAAATACGACCATCCTTCAGCAAATTTAAGTACAAGGGCACCTAACAACCAAAATGTGAGGAATACTAGCACTGTTGTCGATAAAGAAAAAAATCGTTCTCTTTTCCTACTAATTCTGCGAATTCTCATCATCAATTCAAAACTTTCCTTTTCAGACAAATCCAAATCACCGTTTCGTATTTTTGACCATACTTTGGATCTACCTCTTTCTACTCTATGGAAATAAAAGATGGGGCCGGCAGATTTTTGAATAATAGATCTTGTCATAAATACAATCAAACCCAAAATTAAGACGCCAGTCATTGAAAATATTAGAATCATGATTTTTGCTGCCACTGATTCAGGCAATATGTCACCCAACCCAATAGTCAAAATGGATACTGTACAGAAGTATAATGCATTACCATATGAAACCCCAATCAAGCCCGAGAACATCCCAGCACCCCAAATCAGCCAAGCTGCCAACCATACTGTAAACATCATAATGCTTCTTTCTCTCGGTAGTAAATTAAAAGTTGCTGGATATCGTCCCAGTTTGTAGCCTATGAAATGTATGGACAAAGTAAATGTACACGCCAAATATAATCCAGAAGTTATACACGCGTACCAGAAACCAATAGCTCTATGAAAACCATTTGGAAAATCAATGGAAGAAGATACTATCACATCAATCATCAACAACAGGCCTGCTGTAGTCCATCCAAATAGACTCAAGATTTGTGCTGTAAAATAGTTCAATTTCTTTGCAAAATGTAATATTAAGACAATATTAGATAAGAACCCAAAGATGAGAGATAAAATATTCACAGCAAACACACCTTTTGAATCACCAACTCTGTATTTGTATGCACCATCATCTTCTGTTCTTGATATTCCAATATATCTCCATTTTTCCACCACACAGGCAATGGAAATAGTATTCGCAATAGGACCTAAGCAAGCCGTAATTACAGGAAAGTAACAGGAGATGGTAAACCATAGAAGAAATAATCTTGATTTAGGATCAGCATTCAGTATGGCAATTCTTTCATTTCGAAAAACTAGCGATTCTCTTAGGGCCAGATCTTGTATCTTATTTATACGCTCAGCAAAGCTTCGATTCATCTTTCCTTTCTTCGGTCTTTGATTTAAATTAAATAAAGTTGAGACTGTTCTCGGTACAAAGGTAGACATCTTGCCATATTTTCTTAAGCTATTCCAATAACCTTTGTTCTGTTTTAGCAACTAGTTTTTTACGGTTAGATTTGTGTAGAATAGTGTAGTTTGAAGAATTGATGATAGACTTATTCATATTTGTCAAGTTCAGGAGCTTCCGAAGCCGCAGAGCCCGGCCTCTTCCATAATAAAATGAGAATGGCACTATCATGTCAAAGTTTATAGCAGTGGAAAACACAAAGAAACAACAAATTAAGCTGTATTTCAATCGTTTTATGACTAAATGGGTGGTTTCTGATACTTTCAGTTTATTGGAGATAAAACTAGGAAAGCATGAAATCTTGCCTCAGCTTGTAACTAGCATTTTATATCTCTGATGAATGACTTTTACTATATTATAACTCGTTAATAAACAGCTTAAAACTAGTAAAATATGCATATATATTGCTGGGCATTAGTGTTGTTATAGATTTTTGAAAAATATTTTCTAACTTTTTAGGCAAGCAATAAAACACCTCTATTATGTAAAAGTTAAAATAAAAAAAAAGTCTGTAATCGATATAATGAATGATAGTGCAGTACAGTTTATTTGATATAATGAAGAATTAAAAAATCTCTTTTCTCCATGCATACCAAATCAGAAAAGGAAGATTTAGTGAATTTCAGACGCCAATTTACCTTCCTACGCGTTAGCGTGTTGAGGCGACCCGAATATGAGAATACATAAACATTGAAAATTTAATCTTTGACATATTTTATGAGGAACATCTCATGGTGAAATCAAGAGGAACGTCTGCATTGCTATTAATAAACCCCAGGAATTGACATATTAATTGACCCCCGTTTAATTATATTGATATTTTAACTGGCAGTGACGAGGCATAGAGTGATTGTTTAACACAACTAGACTACCACATATAATTAAGAATCATTCTCGTTCCATTTGTATTATCAATCATTCATGTCTGACATTGACATTTTGAAAACATGTGCCCCTAGCGATAACGATGTTATAATACAGAATATTCTACTGTCTTTGAATTCGCAGCAACGCTTAGCAGTAGAGTATAATTATGAAAAGGCATTACAAGTTATTGCTGGTCCAGGTACGGGCAAGACTAAAGTGCTGACCTCGAGAGTAGCTTATCTGTTATTAAAAGAGAAATTGAATCCCCAAGATATAATTGTAACAACATTTACAAATAAGGCTGCCAAAGAAATGATAGATAGACTGACGAAACTCTTGCATGGAACCCACATAAGGGTAGATGATCTGATGATCGGTACGTTCCATAGTATATGTATTAAGATTTTGCATCAATATGGCTCTGTTATTGGATTAACAAAGCATTGGAGGATTGCTGATGAAGCTGAAATAGAAGTAATAATACATGATTTGATCGAGAAGATGCCAGACCAAATTAGAGATTATACAAATTCAATGGCCAGGAAGGTGAATCTTTGTCTCCCTAAAAAAAGGAGTTCAGGTGATGATGAATGGGTAGTGAGCCCAAAATTGTTAAGGCGGCAAATCTCGAGGTTGAAATCTAGTGCAATGGTACCAGATGCATATAAGGAAGATCCCAACCACGACTCGGCCCTTGCTTATTTTTATGAGGGTTTCCAGAACGAATTAACAAAGATATGTGCATTAGATTTTGATGATCTGCTAATGAATGCATTTCTTTTACTAACCAAAGAGCGCTGTCTGCCGAATGTAAAACATGTCTTAGTAGACGAATTCCAAGATACGAATGAAATTCAAATGGATCTAACTTTTTTATTTGCAAAAGCCAATCATCACTTATCTAGAGGTATAACTGTTGTTGGTGATCCAGATCAAAGCATCTACGCCTTTAGAAATGCATTGTCATATAACTTTCAAACCATGGTTGAAAAATGTCCTATTGAGTGTGCACGTATAGTTTTAGTTGAAAATTATCGTTCTTCACAGAATATTTTAGATACAAGTGAAAAATTAATCACACAACAAACGAAAGGACGTCATAACAGATTACCGCTACATGCTCAATTTACTTGTGATTTTCAGCCTGTATATATTGATTTTCCGGCATCATTTTTGCAAGGTCCATCTTTGATTAGGGAACTACTATATTTGAAAGCGTTACCAAACTTATTTACCTACAATGATTTTTCCATATTAGTAAGACAAAGAAGACAAATTAAGGCTATCGAGACAGCCCTTATAGAATATAGAATTCCGTACAAAATCTTAAGAGGTGTTGCATTCTGGGAATTAAAAGAAATTACTGCGATGTTAAATCTAATAAAATGTATCTACTCAGAAAATGAGAAGAATGCAATCGTTGCGTCTTTACTTTATCCGCCAAGAGGATTAGGGCCAACATCAGCCGATAAGATTAAGAGTATTATGGATACCAGAACAGGTATAAGCACACCATTAGGTACCTTAAAAAGCATAGCAGATCGAAAAGTCTCAGCCGATATCCCAAGTAAAGGATTAACTGTAATTTCAGATTTCATTCAAATGATCAATGCGTGCAAGCAACTATTTGATACAAAACCTTTAAAGGCAGCTCTCGATGCTATTTTTGAAAAGCTTTTTGAGAGTTCCGGTCTAAAATATGAATATTTATATCTTGATGGAAAGAAAAAAAAAGACTTAGACAAGTCAGCATTAGAAGCAGATTATTCTAATAAAAGGTTCCTTAATGTTAAGCTTCTGAAGTCGTATTTTGTAGGAAAGGAACAGGATGCTACAGCCGACCATGAAAATGAATCTCCAGCTACGACAGGTATATTGACATACGAAGCTCCCGATATTCATCCAGGAAATACAATAAATGTGGCACAACATATTAGAAATTTTTTTAATTCCCTAACCCTTTACACCTCCGATTTACCAGATTTGGAAAATTATTCCTCAAGTCCCTCTCAAAAACAAAAGATGGAGGAGAGTGAACGAGCTGGCTACGTCACGATTTCGACAATTCATGGTGCTAAAGGTCTGGAGTGGCCTGTGGTTTTTATACCCGGGTGCGATGATGGAATAATACCGTCTGTTTTCTCAGGAGAGAATGATGACGATGAGGATGAGGAGGAGGAGGAGGATGAAAATGAAGATAATCATAATGCGGATACACGAAGTCCAAAGAAACGCCGTGTGAAACCAGTTGAGGAAGCAATTCATGAGGAAAGAAGGATGTTCTTTGTAGCACAAACCCGTGCCAAATACTTGCTTTATTTATCCTCAGTCACATCAGATGGACCACATCCAAGCGCCCCAAGTAGATTTTTAACCCCCGATTTATTGAAAACTATGACAGATGAGCAGACATTTTTTAAAAATCTAGAAAAGATAATGAAACTATATCGTACCTTAAATAAGGAACCTCCTGTCGCATCCCAAAAAGATTTTTCTTTAAAAGTTTTAATTAATGATTATGCCAAATTTCTTAGCAGTAGAAGAGAGCAATTTATATGGAATGGTATACAAATTAGAGATTCATCAAGCTTGGATATCACAAAGAATGTTACTATACCTCCGAAATTATCATTGGAATTTACTACTGCAGCTCAACAGCTAAACTCGACAAAGTACATGAACACAGTGTCTACAAAAGTATCAAATAACAAGAACAATGCATTATCTTCGCTCAAGAGTCCTAGAAAATCATATGCATCATCTACGCCTAGCCCAACTAAACTTTATGCACCTCCTAATGTTTCCAAAAGTGTATCACCAAGTCCCGAAAGGATCTATGCACCAAGCTATAAATCTACAAAGCAAACCCTCAATTCTTTGTCACCAAAGAAGCGAGTGAGCAATATATCTATCAACAAATCGAATCCAGGGACTAATTTATCGGCCCAAACTGGGAAACAAAAAACTCCCTCTAAATATTGGAAAGATGCACGCATTAAAATGGAAGAAATTGAGCCTAAAATAGTCAAACTAGAATCTCGTACTGAACTGCAGTCTGCTGTAGACCCAGAATGTTTACTAAAATCCAAGAAAAAACGAAGGACAGTTACAAAAGTCCAAAAAGAATTAAAAACTGACGAAGCTAAGTTCTTTGAACAAAATAATACAACGGCAGCTGAACTCCTGCACGATCCTTCTGATATAACTATTGATGATAGGCCCATTCTCACGAATGCCAAAACATTGGCCGATGCCATTAGGAACCCTATAAAACCCAACCTGAAGAAAGAACCCATTTTAAAAGATAAAAGGGATGGAATTTCAAGTCAAATGGATATATTTTCTCAATTATCCAGGGCAAAAAAAAAGGCAAAAGCAAATAAAGGAGAAATTATTATAATTGATTGAGTACTCCATATATATTATATATTCCAAATTTAAAACATTACATTCACAAGTGCTTCTATCCCTGAAATAATGATGAGCTTCTATCTTGGGAAGATAGCGTGGTCAATCATGTTTTTCTTTTATATATCTATAACTTTATAAATATTTTATGCTTAATTAAAAAAATGGATAAGAAGGCGATAAAAATGCAGTATGACAGTAATACTAGCGTGGATTTTGAATCTGATGAATCGATTGTTACAACGCTCATATTGACTAAGCCTGTAGTGACGTTGGAAATCAAAAATAAAATCAAACCATTGCTGTTCATTGCTTCCAAGGAAAGGGGGACCTTGTACTTATTATTACTATTGCCGAATATCTTATCAATAGCACAATAGCATGTTAAAAATCCCAAGTTATAAGTAACAACCCATAAAACATAAGGTAGATTCGCAAATCTTCTCGAGACATCATAAGGGTGGAAAGCAAACACAGCTTGTGTTAACGCAATAAAGACGAAAGTGCTAAAGAGCAGTCCGCCTAAAGGTGAAACGCTTGTCAATCTATCCCATGGGGTCAATTTTTTTTTGGACTGAATAGACGTTATGGGGATTGTAGATGGTTTATATAGATTGTTCAAAGTTGGTATATTACCTAATAGGTAAAATCCGGTACTTTGACCCCATAGGAAAATAGAACAATATCCTAAAAATGAAACAATCCCTTCTCTATTAGAGTTAAACAAACTGTTTCTAGGCGACAGAATTAAGTACGTCAGTACATCATCATTTCGTAGCAGGCACCATTCATAGCATAAGGAAATGAACACAGCTATCATGCAACGAGGAATCCACTTGGTTAAAGGGTCTATTAAAACTAAGGCCGGAGGTAATAATGCTAATGTGATAAAAAAGTTCCAATGTACACCATATTCGGTAACATGCTCTTGATATTCTAGGTTTTTAACAAAATATAGTCTCAGCAATCCCAGAAGCAGTAGAGTAGCTCCTCCTTTCAAGCCGTTATACACTCTTTTCAGTAAACTTTGGTTCTTCCAGGAGCTTTTCAACAACGAACGTGATGAAACAATACCATTACTGAATACAAATGATCCGACACCTAAATCCATTAATGAAGTACCCCAAGTTTCGACTTTTGCAAAACGACGAGGGAAAATGGGGAAGTCCACTGCTAAAATGGCGATTGCGGTTAAAATTAGCATACCACCTCGATATGCTGTTAGATACGGTTGCTTTACCAATTCAAAACTGTCATGATTGGAGTGTTTTGTTCCGTTAATCTGTTTTTCTCCTCTTTTGGAGATGGATTTAGTAAATTTATTAAACACCAATATAAGAGCACATGGGGCTATCATCAACAATGTCAAAAGACCAATATCATTAGAATAAGACGTTATAGATAGTAGCAAAGTGACCCAGTTTAGTACAAAATCCAATGTAGGGTTTAAATCGTCGGTATCATTCACCTTTTGAAGTAGATTCCAGCAGAGGTATGATGTCAATGCCACCGACGTGACAAAATTGACTTCAGGAATTGATCCACCATGAAGACCTGTTACAAAGTCTTCTTTTCTTTCCTTTAATGTCAACATTTAATTAGATTGATATCTAGAATTATCGTTATATTCCCACAGCTGAACTTGACGATTGTGGTTATTGAATTTTTAGCGAGTTTCGAGATCACTTCGTATTTCTTAAGGTGATAAATAGAATTTTCACGATGGCGCGTCGATGAATGTAAAAGAAGGTTAGTATGTAAAATGTATGTTCTGATAAATACTTGTATCTATTTATAACCAATGACGGTATTTTCAAATCGTAAGACTATAAACCAAGTTGTTCTACTTTATTTCTTGTCAATCTTCTTGAATTTCGACTAATTGTGCCTGCAATTTTAGGTGGGCCGCTTGAAGGAGAGCCGTAAGTAACTTGAGTGGACGCTATCTCATTATTGATTGTCTCAACATTTATGTCGCGTAAATTATCAAATTCTTCAGATTTTTGCAATTTCTCATTATTTTCTAATTCATCAGTCATCATATTTCCCCAACTGGACGCCCTACTCATAGTTGGTTTCAACTTAAGTTGTTCTAGCTTCACCTTTTTAGGAGAAATATTTGATAGAGATCCTATGTGTCCTGGAGGTTTTATGAGTGGCTTCGAATCGTTATAGCTAAGTGGCCTAATACGCTTCCTGGGATTTCTTGAAGTAATCCCATTATTAATGGAATCTTTCATTTTTGTTAATATTTCCGCGGTTTTTGATCGTATTTTGGGAGGAGACATCATGGAAGAAACCCTTTTGGATGGTGACCACAAAGAGGCATCCATCTTATATTGTTCGGAACTATGAGATTTCCAATCAACTGAACTGCTCTTTAAGGGAGGTTTTGCTACCAAATTACAAGCAAAGTCCAGACTATTTCCCTTGGGACAACTGATGCACCAATTTCTATTGTTGAGATGTACTCTTTCTCGTTTTTGAGTAATATTTTTTGATTGTCTTAGTAGACTAATTATAAATGCAGGAGTTACGAGGGGAATATGGTGCTGTTTCTTAACAAATTCGATTTTTCTTTTCATCGAATTTCTGAAAACTTGGCTCTTATTTTGCTCAAGTTGTGAAGTGGAATTTTCCTTGAATAAATCGCTGAACTCATTCTGCCAAAGTATATTGGTGATTGGGATACTTGATAACGCGGCCAGATTTATGAACAATACATCAGTAGATTTCGTTAAGTATTCACTGAAGCTTATACCATTAGGTTTAAGAATATTTAGTATTTTGGTTAAGTGTAGCAGTTCTACACCATGAAACCCTGTAATAGCTACATTGAGGTATTTTGTACTATCATGCAGCAACTCCTCTGTAGGTTTTATGGAAAAGTTTCTGGTATAATAAAATGGTTTGGACCATGAATCTAGTGGTAACATGAGTTTTTTATAGTGCAAGCATCGTTCAATGAAAAACTCTGTTACCATTAATGCATTTGTGAGAGTGTTGTCTTCTTCCGTCAGATGTAGTTCTTCTATGGGAATATTACTAGGAACAAGAAAAAAATCAGGACGTACGCCATCGTTCAATGTTTGTATTACTTGTCCACCATTTCTAACAATTACTTTATTCAAAATCAGTGATTGATCTACTGAAAATGTCTTATGGAAGTAAAACAGCTGTTCTTGAAATACACGGCCCAATTGTGCGGATGCATCATGATTATCATCAATGTTATAAGTAATTGGTAATCGTCGTTTCATATTATTAGACTTTATATCGCTAGTCATGACATTTTTCCATAGTTTTTCACCTTGTGGTTTAAATTTATTTATTAGTTTTGATTTATCATTCCCATAAAATGAAGATGTAGCCATAGTATTTGAAATTGTTCCCTTAATATTATTTTTTTTACTGTTTTCTGGTTCCTGTATGTCCAATTTACCCCAACAACTACAGGCATCTTTCCCAATCTCTTCATAAGGAGTCTTGATAGCATTATCTGTAAGATAATATGGATCATATTGTAGCATGGCACCCCTAATTTGACAATCTACAATCCACTTTTGATGCACAATGGCAATTTCCTGCTCTCTAGCTGCATCAACTCTAATACCGGTAGGTGAATCAGTAATGAATACTATATGCCTTGCAGGGTTATGTAATTTCGCATCCTTTAAGAATTGTGATACGTTACACTTATAGCAACCCAATTCGTGGCAAATCGTCTCAATCTCGTTCAATGTATGGTTCTCATTAGATATTCTCCCAACGAAAATATAATAATTTTTCAATGGATCAGCAGAATATCTTGTCTTCAATACTGTCAGCATTCTTTCCATTTGTTTATTCTCCAAATTCTTAAATGCAGAATGTGCTTTTAATGTAATATCTTCCCCAGCAAGCCACAATTGATATAATTCATCAATGACTCTATAGCTGACAAATATAATATCGGAGCGATGTTGTACAGCAAATTTATATTTATTGGTGTCATTGGTGAATCCAACTATCAATACCATACATTGACGTGTCAAATCCTTTATATATTCACCACCTAGTTTTATTATCTTCTTGGATATTGATTTGGACGTTTCATCATCAAGAGAAGTGGGGCAAAAGGTAATACCATGAAATGGTTTCATTGAAAAATGAATTTGATGAATTTGATGATAGCTATGCCAGTCAGGTCTTTGCTCCTTTCTACAAACTAGCCGATTGGAAAAATGGACGAGTGGGGCGAGGATAAAAGCGTAATTCTATCTGATGTAAAATCCAGACCACAAAAATATCTTAGTCCGCTGGATTCTAATTATTTTACCAGAAAATGGTATCCACCATGTCAGTATCAATCAATATCAATACCTCATTATTCCAAATTTTTCAAAACGATCAATTACTTACGTAATTTATCAACCCTTGCCCAAAAAACCAAACAATAAAAATGAGGGTACAAAGAATTAGGGCATGTAATATTTTTTTAACCCTTCTCCGTTTGTCCGAAACATTCTTGAGCGGCTAAATTTCCTTTTTCAAACATGTTCAAGTAAAGGCGAATTGAGTTGATGAGATAATAAGATGCAATTATGGGTGGTTCTTTTTTTTTTCCCAACATAAAAAGGTGAAAGGGGGCAAATAAGACTAATATTTTAGCTAGAAGAAAGGTGGAGGTCGATCAGATAGAAGGACGGAAGTTGGGAAATGAAGATATAGAGAAGGGTGGCCACTATGAAGAGAATATTGAATGGTCAGCAATCGAACTTAAGTTACCGAAGGGATAATAAAGTAAGAAAAACGATAGGAGAAACTATTTTTCTAAAGAGGAAACAGGCTTGTGATAGATGTAGATTAAAGAAAATCAAATGTGATGACCAAATACCCAATTGCACAGCATGTTCTAAAGCCAATCTGCCATGCAAAACCACTGAAAGATTGAAAAGGAGAGGTTTTGCTCAAGGCTATACAAAAAAACTAGAACAGGAAGTTACTAGGTTAGAAAAGCTTCTCAGAATGAACGGTATCGATAGTGACGGTGTAATGATATCCCCCAGAATGGAGCAATCTCCTTCAGTTTCAGAAAAGGGAAATGGGAATCCAGAACTGTATGAAGTACCACTACAGATTCCTTATATAAATGAAACTTTCCATTTATATACAAATTATTATAAACCACGCGAAGATTCTGAACAATTTTTGGGACACTGTACTTGGTCATTTTTAACAGAACAGTTCCCTGCATCTAAAGACCGAATCCCGACAAAGACGTTTAATGACCTTTGGTTTAATGCCTTCTTGGCAAGCAGTATGTCAACATATTTGAATTTAGATATGTGGCTATTTCTTCCCAAATTTTTGATGAAGATATACAATTCGAACCTTAAAATTTTGAAAAAAGTTCTTTTGAATACTGTCACACATTTTTTCGATAAATTCAATTCTTTACTACCGTTGTTGTATCCTGTCCCAGATTGGAGACAAAGATTCAACAGACATATTATGAAACTTGGTACAAATGATTATGATCTTGGAGAGATGGATCATACTGTATTAATACCCCTTTTATTCATTATTCAATTAAGTTGGCATTGTATGGATGATCGAAAACTATTTGACGTTACAAAAGCATTTTATTCTTCTTATAAAAAAAATGTTGAAAATTTACAAGGGTTACTACTAACAACTTTTTATTTTATGGGTAGTGAGGTTACTGAGGTTTGTGCCGCAGAGCTTGTTCATTTGAGTTATGCCCATATTTTAGATTTAGGTTTATTTATACCTTTAGAAGAAAAAGTACCTTTAAATAATTCTGAAGGGCATGAAAAAAATAATAATAATATAAATTCAGTTACAAATTTAGTCACTTTTTGGACATTTCAATTTCTAGAATCATGGTGGAGTTTAATCCAAGGCATTCCTAAGATAAATTTTTTAATTGAAGAATTTCATCCACAACCAATAAGAGATTTGGACATACCGCACCTGAAACCATTCGGTCTATTAGTCGAACTCGTTTTGGAACATCTAAATGGTTGCAACTTACTCTACATTTTATCCAAAGGTGGTAGGTCAATGTTTAAAGGTATCCTGTGTGATTTTGAAGAGAAAATGAAAAATTGGTGTCTTTACCATAAACTGTTCGATCATGAAGAATTTCAGGATATATCTGTGATTCCAAAAAATTTTTTATTAGAAAAATCTGAATTTATCGAAATCCATTTGACTTTATATTATTTAATATTAAGATTGATGGCTGACACTAACGCTGTCCAAAATAGTTCTTCTGAAATGGCAGGTGAAGATGACAAAAGAAATGATGAAGAATTATCATTTGAAATTTTGTCACTATATTATCTATTATTGTTAGACGTAAATTCCGATGGTCAACCTCAACAACTAAATTTATGTCACTTTCTACCCTTGGATAACAAGTGCATGGTTAATGTCTGTTTACAAAACTTGATTAATTGCGCGAAGACCAAAAATTTAATAAAATCAAGAAACGCAGATTGGAAATTTAAAAGAAGCCAGTTATTTCTTACAAAATGGTGCGAGATATGGTTTTATCAGGATCCAAAGAACGAAATATTCATAGATTTGCAAAAATATTATGCTCTTGATGTTAATCCCAAATTCTCCGAATTCAGTTCTATGTATGAAAACTACAACTTAAGAGATCTTGAGTATAGGAAAGAAGTTACTGCGTTTAATTCGGATGGCGAACTCCATTTACATATTAAGACTACAGCGGAAGAGTTTAACATATTTCCAAAGCAATCAAATATTTCTACTTTTTTACCTGTCAAGAGCATTCCTATGTCAAATTTAACACAGAGCAAGATTCCACCTTGCAATTATCTTGAAAGTATGGATAACGTTTACACCAAGAAACAATCTTCAAAAAGAAACTTACAGAAATTGCCACTATTTGCCGATGAAACTGATGAAGGTTACGTAGAAGATGATGAAGACGAACAAGATGATCTGCGGCCATTAGAATTCATATTCCAGTCAAAAAGAAAGGATTATCCTGCAAAAAGCGTAAGTAGTTTTCCTACTTTGAATCAAGAAAGCAACAATGAAAACCATGGCGAAGCTATCGCAAAAGATGGAAGTGCAGATGGTAAAGGCGAACATCATATCCCACTAAAGCAAATTTTAAATACAGAAGATTCGATATCTATATCTGCAACTGAACAATTTCGAAATTACTTTTTTGATCCTACATATAGCCGCATGCATTCTCAGTTATTACTTCTTCCGCCGCCGCCTCCGTCACTTGACCCAGATCTGACAGGTAAATGTGACACGGAACAAGCTCTGAAATTGACTAATTATAAAAAGATACTTCAGAAAGACTTATCTGTCAATACCTTAGAGAAGTTCTTCCTATTTCGTAGTCCGAAGGATCATTCCGATCAGCACTGATTTCTGCTTTTGTGTCATTTTAAAAAAAAATCAATGCGTCTTAATTAGTGCTAGATGCGCGTGGCGGTCTTTAATGTCCGGCTTTACGGCACAAAAGAGTTCGCTATGAATGACTCACTTTGAAAATTTTGATCATCTCGGCTTCCTTATCACTTAACGGTTCAATTTGCAAATTCCCACATCTATAAAAGGAGCTAATGGCCTCTAATGGAAGTTTATTCCTGGTCTTGAAATTAATGTCCTTTAAGTACAGTCAACAACGAACTATCGTTTCAACTTTGAATAATCAATAACTTGTAAAAAGGAAACAAATAATAACAATGTCAAACTCCGCTATTCGTCATTTAACCTCTATTAAAGATCTTTCCAATGAAGAATTTAAAGTTCTAGTGGATAGGGCTGAATATTACAAAAATATCTTTAAAAATAATGACTCCGCTGATTTCCAAAAAAACCATCTAAAACTGCTAGGTAGAACGGTTGCTCTAATATTCACTAAAAGATCTACTAGAACTAGAATCTCCACTGAGGGCGCTGCTACTTTCTTTGGGGCTCAACCAATGTTTTTGGGTAAGGAAGATATTCAACTAGGCGTAAATGAATCCTTCTATGATACCACCAAAGTTGTTTCTTCGATGGTCTCTTGTATCTTCGCCCGTGTCAATAGACATGAAGATATCCAAGCATTATGCAAGGATTCTAGTGTGCCAATTATCAATTCTCTATGTGACACATACCATCCATTACAAGCCATCTGTGATATGCTAACAATCAAAGAGCAACTAGGTAACTCGACTGCAGATAAGAGACTAAAGGTTACATGGATTGGTGATGCCAACAATGTGATAAATGATATGTCTATTGCTTGTTTAAAGTTGGGAATAGATGTATCTATTGCAACTCCAACTGGCATAGAAATGGACCAAAACATTGTTGACGCTGCCTTAGAAATATGTAAGAAAAATGGTAGTTCATTAGAATTAACGCATGACTCCAAGAAGGCTTCTAAGGGCGCACACGTGTTGGTTACTGATACTTTTGTTTCAATGGGTGAAGAATTTGCCAAGGAAGCCAAACTAAAACAATTCAGTGGATTCCAAATTAATAAAGAATTAGCCGAATTAGCCGATCCAAACTTCAAATTCATGCATTGTCTACCAAGACATCATGAAGAAGTTACTGACGAAGTTTTCTACGGTGAACACTCTATTGTCTTTGAAGAAGCTGAAAACAGATTATATGCTGCCATGGCTGCGATAGATGTGTTCGTCATCAACAAAGGCAATTTTCAAGACTTGAAATAATCGCTACAAGAACAGCATAGCTCAACATTTTTCTCTTTTAGGAAATCATTTACTAATGGATAGATAAACCGTTTATATAATTCTTAATAAATTCTCAATTTAACAGTATAATTTGTAACGTATAACTTTTTTTTTGTATACATGTGCTTTAGTGATTCAACAACGCCCCTAAAGATATACACCGTCACCCGGTCTTCATTTTTGAAAAGTAAATATGAGCTTCCATTTGCTAAGGATAGATTAAGTGAAGAACATTAGGATGCAAATACCAATTAAGTAACTGCAGTAAACTGTCAAGTCTTAGAATTTAGGCCAAAATGTCAATTGAAATGGATATTGATGAAGCTGATATTTTAGTCCTTTCCCAAGGGCTTGAAAAATCTAGTAGAATAACTTTCGAAATCAACAAATCCCTAAAGAAAGTCGGCAAGACATCCAATCAATCAAGCAATCTATTCACCCCCATTTTATCTAGAAATAACATGTTGGTAACTTTACAAAGGAATATTGAAAGTGTACTGAATTCTGTTGCTTCCGTGAAAGATCTAGCTAATGAGGCGTCCAAATATGAAACTATATTGACAAGAGGAATCAACGAAATTGGATTAAAACAATACATCCAAATAATTCATAAGGTAGATGATATGCTGGAGGATATTAGAACTGGTGGAAATGAAAAGAATGCCGAGTTTCATGGGATTTTATCCCACCTAAGTGATCTGATTAAGAATAGTGAAACGCAATTGAGAATACATTTCGTCTCTATCTTAAACGTAATTAAACCATTTGATCCTCAAATATCTATTAATTCCAAGACTCCCTTTCCGTATTATGAAGATGAACAATTGAATGAACTGACTTATATTTTAGACTACTTCCTAAACAATACTGAAGATTCACACATTCAAGATACGTTTATACAAGAGAGAAGTGATCTAATACTGAAATGTATGGCATTCTTAGAACCATTTGCTAAACAGGTCACCAATTCAAGAAATGCACCGTATGAAAAAGGAAGTAGCGGCATGATCAGTTATACTGAAGCATTGCTCGGATTCATGGCCAATGAAAAATCGTTGGTAGACGACTTATACTCACAATATCCTTCATATAAAGACATTGTCATGCAAAACATACTGACACCGTTACTGAATGCATATACCAAGTTGCTTAATATAAATGTCAAATTGGTACGAAATAATTTGGAAAATATTGGGATTTTTAGTTTCGAATTGGTGGAGAATATTCATAACGTTATAACCTCTCTCAGAATATCACCATTACTACAAAAAAACGAAGCACTGGTTGAGTGCTCTACTCAAGTTCACAAATTGACTCAATCTTTATTTAAGGATGCCATTGATAGGATACATATTAAAGTCGAACAATTATCCATAATACCAACAGATAATGGTGTAACCGAACCTGCAGTCGATACTATGTCAAGATTAAGAAGATTCAGTGAGTATAAAACGGGTTGTATAGGGGCCATGGAAAATATGACCAGAGAAAGTTGGCTTCCCTCACATTATAAGGAAAAAGAATACACTTTTATGGGGCAACTGAATGTGAATAATCAAGACTCCTTATTAGCTTGCTTCTTAAGTGATTGCATTGACACACTAGTGATATGCCTTGAAAAGAGAGCTCAAAGGCTATTAATGCCTGGACAAGAACCAGATGTAGCCAACCCTAACAGCCATAGAAATAAACAAAAACAGCGTATCGGTGTTTTTATTTTGACAAATATAATTCTTGTTGAAGAAATCATTCAAAAATCAGAATTAAACACCTTACTGAGAACAGAAGGCCATCAACGTTTAGATAAGTTAAAAAAGAGATACATAAACTACTTAGTTTCTGATTGGAGAGATTTGACTGCCAATTTGATGGATACTGTTGTCATCGATAGTGCGGGTAAAAAATCAAAGGATAAAGAACAAATTAAGGAAAAATTCAAAAAATTCAATGAAGGTTTTGAAGACTTAGCAACAAAAACGAAGCAATATAGACTGTCTGATCCATCATTGAAAAAATCTTTAAAATCAGAAATAATATCATTGATAATGCCAATGTATGAAAGATTTTATGGTAGATATAAGAATACATTCAAGAATTCCAGAAAGCATATCAAATATACACCTGATGAGCTAACAACAGTAATAAACCAATTGATTAGGTGAAAATGGGTAAATATCCCAATAGATATGGACGTTGAGACTTCTGTAGAATACACTTAAAGCCAGCTCTTATATAAAAGTTTTTAAGCATGTGTAAAAAAGGATTGTAGTGTCTATTTACTGTTAGTCTTTATTTTTTTAAAATAAATTTATTTAATGCAATGTTAATATAAAAAGAAAAGAATATTTAAAGGACAGGTTCCTCTGGTGTCCCTAGTGTTTCATCATTAATCATGTTAAATATGGGCTTGACTTCAGTCTCATCTAATTTGTTATATAAAATATCCGATTTTCTACTTGATGAGGCATCTGTCAACCCTGGCTCTGGATTATCCACCGAAATATTATCGTCATTTTCCCCTTGAGCATTTTTGTCATCCTGGTCCAGAAATGTGTGGAATCCGGCGTTTAATATAGGAGACAACGGAACAACTCCAGTCTCTGACTGTAATGGATGCCATATATTTTGGTTACGATCATATAAAGCTGTAATATCAACTGAGGGGTCAACAGGCAATTTAGGAGTTTCATCCGTCAGATCCCTGGATTGATCAAAGGAAAAGTCCATATCCAACTTGTTTTTAGATTCTGATGTGTCAAGTAATGGCTCCGTATTGGCTGAATTCTTCGATATATCGACCATAGATCGATCGAACGAAGAGCGACCCGATTGACTTAGAATAGAATGGTTATCAGAATTTATAATGGCATGACCGTCCATGTCGTTATTCTCGTTTTTAGACTCATTTTGATGACTGTCATCTAAAAGTTGATTCAAATCATTGAAAAACACAGTATCATTTCTAATAGTTGACGGTAGAATTTCTTGAATACTTTGGCGCCTATTGGAAGTAGGAAATAAATTCGATGTCTGCGCTCTAAGGATACTTGATGGTAAATTATACCCATGGAAACTGAAACTGGATGCAATATCATCATCTTCTTCAATACTACCTAGCGATGTATCGTTATCACTTTTTTTGGTTTCTTGATTCTCTTTAGTGCTTGATAATTGGTCTCTAATGCTTTTTGCTGCAGTTGAACTGACTAATGATTCTTGAAATTTGCTAACCTTTATCTTTGGAATCATTAATGAAGGAACGGGATACTTAGATGTAATTTCAACACCATCTTCTTTCATCACATCTACATATGCGGGAGGATTCTCTGGCTGTTTCAAGTTCATTGCCGTTGAAGCATCAGTATCAAAATCAAATTCTGGTGGAGGATCAAGCATAGAAAGTGGTCGTAGCTGGGGCGATGTTATTGGCGAAAGTGGCATTGCTTGAGGGGATGCAAGTTCCCTCTGAATTATATCAGGGTGATATATATTTGATTTTAGTTTGGGTGAATTGAAAATTGTATCGATATCATCATCAACTTTATCCTGTGACAATGCATGATGCTTTGAAGTTCCCTTTTTAATATTACATATCGTGCTATCGGCACTATGCTCAGATGCATCCAATATATGAACATCTGGTGAAAGGACTGGCGATAACATGATCTCCTTTGGAAAAAAAATATTGGAATTATGATAGTTAACCTCAGTCTTATAAGCTGTTTCAACCTCCGCATACTGTGAGGTTGACCTGTTATTACATAGTACATGACTATCATAGCTTGGCAATAACGTATTGGCATGAGAGCAAAGTTTATTAAGCACATGAATTGGTGAGTCGATACTAATTTCAAAATGTTTTCTTTTGTCGTTCACCATTCTAGAAAGTCGTAGACATATTTTAATCCAATGGTTTGCCTTAATCTTTTCATATCCCGTATCTGGATGCAGAGCCTGGTTGTTACTGAATTTACTGGGTATAAACACTTGTTGTTCAAAAGTTTTATTAACTAAATCACCACTAAGATCATCCTCTAATAAATTACCCATATATTTAGCTTTAGAATGTTTGGCATCTGGTGGTGCATTGGGTAATTTAGGTCCTCGATGCTCAGACAATAGAAATTTCTTTGTGGGTTCCATCCTATGCACTTTCTTTCCCTTGCAATAATATTCTAAAGTTTCTGTAATATATATTCTCACACGATGCAATATAATTTTATCCAACGGTGAAAACTTGAAAGTAATCGGTAGAAAGGCATCTAATATAATATCCTTTGAGGCGATTACAATATCATAGTACAATTGATTTTCCCAATCTCTGGAAATAATAATTGGTTCACTTTCTTCAACTGACGTATCGGATTGGGTTCTCACTATATTAATTGGTAATCTTGCCGTTACATTTGATTTGAATGCGCCAAATCGTTCAATACTGGCAAATAAACCATATTCAACAAATCCAAAATCTGCTTTTATAGATTCAGGATATGATTGAGATATAAGTTGCTCGAACGTGTAGATATAATCCCCAGGTTGAAAAATTAAATGTTCACTATTGGATGAAGTGTGAAGACCTGTATTTATTGAAGATGAATCATTTAAGTTTGAAAATGTGCTACTTAGTATATCAGAGATCAAAGAAGTCGGAGTGTTCCGAGTTGCTTGGTTTGGTGAATTATTGTTTGTGTTTGTAGACATGCCGTTTATATGGACTTGATTGTCATGTGCCGATATCGATGTTGCTCTCTTGAACAAACGCAATGGAGATAAACTCGTTGTAGCAGACGTTACCGACACAGTTGAAGCTGCTCTACCTCTATTGAAAGGAGTTTTAACATCTAAAGTATGTTCACTGGCTCTTCTGGATACATTAGAGGATGAATGTGCGGAATGCAAGGTTGCTGAGGAACCATCATGAGAGTAAATGGGATTCAAGCTTCTTGGAAGATGCCTAAATAAAGATGCACCACTATTTTTCAACATGATCTCCTCCACATTACTTTTGGACATGTTATTTGTTGGTATTGAGTTTTCTGCCTGGTAAAAAGGCCACGTATGATTGACAATATCATTAATTTCCACAAAATCATGTCTCTTTGGGGGAATACCTTCAGGCCATTCTGTTCTTGAATAACCTTTGAAGGAGAGTGAAATATTCTTAATCTTACTTGGTTTTAATACTCTTATAATTAATGAGCCTCGAAGTATACCGGGACACTTTTCAGCAATATGACGCGATTCAAACCCCTGCAAAAACACAACAGGTTCAGCAAGTTGAATATACACCTCTAGAGAACTAGTTTGAGCTAATGGTTCTGCATTTGCCGGGATTTCAATTGATTTTTCAGGTGGAAACAGAGGCGATCTCTGAAGGAATGATGACATGACGGCTCAGTAAAAAAGAGAAACAATATAATGCGGTGTAAGACAGCTCTAGATCTAAGTTGAATAGACTCCTCTATTGGATGGGTGAAGAAGCTCAGTATATGTCCAAATACTTAGGAACTCAGGGACTTATATATGATAATCTCCGAGATCCTGTCCAACGTTTCTTTTTTCTTATCGACAGAACAATTGAAAAATTTCTCGAGGAATATTTCTGCAAGTAAACGCGCGGTTCATACGGACTGTTCTTTGGTGAACCGGATACTTCTCTAAGCGTGGATTCCATAGGTACAGTTTACGTAGGAACAATTGATACAAATTAAGCTCAGCTTAAATCTGACCGGGGAGGCTTTATTAAGGTTCCGTAGGTTCGGCGATTATATCACATCCTCCTGAATTGCTCCTATATCTTGTGATGTTGCAACGTATATGTTTTAGAAGTAAGATACTAATACCTCATGGGTATGAGGTTTGCAGGAAAAAAAAACTGTCCCACGATTCAATTATCGAAAACTTAGTGGAAGACGAACACTACGATTCGTTACATGTTGCCCAGTACAGTTCAAAACATTATTCTGATACCAAACGCTCGAATACTGGTTCATCGTGTCAATTAGCTCGAATACAAAGTTGATAAACACTGAACCTATACATGCATCTCTATAAAGTTTTTTTGGTTCCACTGATGACTGCTTAACAGAATATAGAAGTCCATTATAGTTATCTGCGTCACCTATAATCGATAAGTAAGGGCAGGTAGTAGACCTCCAGTAACAAGAGGAAATAAATTACTTGAGCTGGATCATGTAGCAGCCTTTGCAGAAAATTTCGCAAACAGTTATACACCTTTAAGATGAAAAACCAACTGTGCACAGACACATTCTCATGTGTACATTAATGACTCTGATTGTCATTCTACTTTGGACAAGTTTGCAACCTCATGATATGCTTTATAATACAATACAATTTCTGAAAAGATACCCTACAATTCTGTGGAAGAGATTGTATCTCATTCAGAGAATGATAATATCATTCCGATTAAGTAGCCATAATTGATGATATATAACCACATGATGGATTAATTTTAGGCATAGCTGTAAAGGGTATATAATTAGGATATGATATGGCTGTTAATACGCTATGTTGAATATTCCGAGTTGTTAATTTGAGAATGGTGGAACATTAGACGAGAGATCATTTATTATTACATTATAGCTTATTGATCAGTGCTTATATAATAAGAAGTTACCTGATAATCTTGATGCACATATTTGGAATACTGTAGATATCTACATTATTGATCCCAAATGGAAGAAAATGATATCATTTTTTTTTATCCTACAACACCAAGACCAAACATGTCGTATATATATATATTCTTATACTCATTTAATATACATTACAGTTCGTCAAATATCCGACATCTCTTTATTTAAAAAGTATAGATTATGTTATATAACGCTTACCTAAATCTATCCATTAATAGTCTATCTGCCCCAACTTCATTATATTCTTCTTTACCCACCCAAAGTTGATGAAATGTACCTAAACTTGTCAATATACTCCCACCCAACCAGGCTTGATATTGTCTTTCTCGAGTGTGACCTGTAGATAATATTCTACACTTGAGTGCTGGTAGTCTTCTATTTAGTTCCAACATTAATCTATCAGCTAAACCTGGAATTGAAGAAGATCCGCCGGTAAGCACTATATTATGAGCTAAGGAGGCTCTAAGATCTACATCACTCTTAGCAATTGCACTATACACAAGATCAGCTAACCCAGCAATTTCATTTCTTGGAGTCCCCGTCAAATCATCGAGTGGTCTTTTACCATTTTCATTAACTGTCTCGGAACCTGCCCCTGCAGGTTCATCTGTTGTTTCATCATTCTTTGCTTGTGGTGTAGACTCCTTGGTGTTATTTTCCGTCTTAGTAGACCCACTAGGTTTAGTTCTTTTCAACGGGACATAATCATTATGCCAAGTCTCTACAATACCGTCTTTTGTAACAGGCCATCCTTCTGGAATGTCATCACTCTTAGGAACAAATAGTTGTTCGCCAAAACCAAATCGCTCATCATTCTCAAATACTATTTCTTCTCCCCATGGTGCTTCAATTGACCTTTTAGATGAAACCTTTAATTCATCTGCTTTCTTTTCCAGTGGACCGGTAGCCGTTATCTGACATAACGTTTCCTTACATTCTTGTAAAAATTCTCGTTCATTGGCATACTGATAAAGAGATGGATCTATGGTATACTCAAATTCTTTCTTAATAAATTCTGGCCTTCTTTGCTTAACTGCGAATAATGGTATTATCTTTTTTGGCTGCAGGTGTTTCTCGATCAAACTATTAATGTATCTTCCCGCTATGAAATTTCTCATGGAACTTTTCGATAATGTCATCCCATCTGCAACAGGACTTACACTCGTTGTATCATGTCCTATATCTACTACTAGACAGTTTGGTCTACCAGCTGCAAAGGAGACACATGTTGGAACTGCTGATAAATAACAAGCTTCGAAATCCATTCCTTCCAACAGAACTTCCAATGATTTTTTCCTATTATCAACTGTATTCCATATTGGTTCCGTCAATAAAACAGGAATACCAGAGGTAGATTGTAGATATAGCTCTGATTTCAATGCCCATGACCATTGCTCTTGAGCTGCATCCCAATCAACAATAGCCCCGTCTTTAACAATTCTTTTAAGTTCATAGTTAGGTCTTGGAATTTGGATGGAAGATTCAGAAAATATTTTTTTTTCTTTGATAGTGGATTCCTCAGCATCATTTTCTTGTTTGTAGGAACCATATGATGATGGCAATATTGATTGAGGAAAATCTGTTCCTGAATACCCAATGTTGGTTGAATAAGAACCAGGATCGATAACCACTGCAGTGATTTCATCACCTCCATATACTTGCAGCGATGAATTTGACATGATATGGTTGGTAAACAATCGTGACTCCAATCGATTCTATGTTCTTTGTTTGTATACTCTTCTACATCTTTGAACTTTTTCAGCTTTCAACATACATCCGCATTTATCACTGAATCGCCGAAAAAAAAAGCAGAACTGGTTATTCCACTTAGATACAAGTGAAGTAGTGATATAAAACAAACTACGTATTATCATTATTTTATGTATAAATATATCAACATACAAATATAAAAAAGAAAGGCTAAATGCAAACTGACTTTCAATTCTTCAAAGCTTGTAAAATAAGAGTTTCAGCCTTTTCAACCCCTTCCTTAGTACCTCTAATATAGATAGTATCATTAACCTTGTCAGATTTTCTTGGGACATTAATGATAACGTCGGCAGCTTCTCTGATTTTCTTTATGTTAGAACCACCTGGACCAACTACCTTGTTGAATCTTCTAGTGTCGGCACACCAGACATAACCAGCGTAAGTTGAAGAAGAAGCCTTAGAAATTCTGTCTTCAATCATCTTGACAGCCTTGTTCAATGCTTCTTCCTTCTTGGCTTCATCAACTTCAAGTTTTGGAGTGGATTCTTTATTATCCTCATCCAAGACTAAGCTGAAATCAATTGGTTCATAGGTCAACCTCCATGGGATTTCTCCTTCTTCAGCTGCATTACTTGGCTCACCAACTTCTTCCGTGAAGATCTTGTATTTTTCATTTTTTTCTTCGTTATTAGCTGGATGGGTCTTTTCAACTGGAATTGTAACATTAGAACGGTTCAAACGAGTAGCTCTTCTAGTGGCATTACCGTGTTTAATATTCACAAATTCTTCGATTCTTAATTTTTGAATAAAGGCACCTCTCTCAGAAACGAACTCATGCAAGGAAGCTGGAATTATTAATTCACGATCAAAACTATCTCTGATAATCTCAGTTAGAATCCTCTTTTCGGCCTTTTCGACATTAGCAGGTAAACCAGTAATTCTGACTGGACCAATTTCGTTCTTATGTGGAACTTCCAAGATAATGTTAAACTCAGTTTCCAATTGACGACGGACCATACCACCGGGACCAACTAAAGCACCTTGTCTTTCATCTGCAATTTCTAAAGTCTTAGTGATACTATTTTCACCATCCTCGACAATCTTTTTAATTTGTTTCAAGACACTTTCCACAAACTTCTTTGGACCTTGTACAGTGATAATATCACTTTCAGAATTAGCATTCGGAATATCTACCGATTTGTTCCTTAATTCGTCACCACCAGCCTTAGTAACAATACTTCTCAAAGTATGACCACCGGCTCCGACAATAGTTCTATGATATTTACGATCAACAGAAATAGTTTCGGTTACAAAATCAGAAGCTTCATCAATAACATCTTGAACCCTCTTAGCGGTCTCCTTGATCGCAGTCCTAGTACCAGTAATTTCCAATTCAACTTCACCAGTCTCCTGTGCCTTTGGATCGGTGCTCTTTTGTAAGAAGTCCATTTCCACACCGAATTCAGCTCTGATATCATTAATGTTAGCACCAGATTTACCAATGATTCTTGGCACGTGTTCGACTGGAACAGTGACGATCATCTTGTTACCATTATCTCTTTCAAAATCTAATAAGGCACTCAATTCAGCGTACGCTTGCTTGACACCACGGGATGGACCTCTCACGGTCACAATGTCACTATCTCTTGGGAAATTAATAAAAACACTGTATTTGTCCTGTAAACGGTTACGGTAAACACCGTTAGCACCAATTAATTTACCATGGAACTTTTGTGGAACCAATAATTCTTTGGTGATAATATCAGCCCATTTCTTAGCTTCAGCTGCAATATGTTTCTTGGCTTGTTCCAAATTATAAGCTTGACCTGTTAAAGTAACTTTCACAATTTTATCCTTAATCTCATCGTGATTTGGTACATCAATGGTACAATTGAATTTTTCACGAATTTGAGTCAAATTAGCACCTTTGGTACCGACTAATCTGGCAATGGCATTATTTGGTACTTCTACAGTCAAAGTAGATTTCTTGGATGGATTTTCCACAATTGTAGTCAAAGCCTTGTTAGCAGTCTTGACCGCCTTATCGTCACCTCTCATAGTGACATGATCAGCATCTGGGGTATGCAATTTTATTTGGATGTTACCTTCTTCGTTAGAGATTTCATCAAGAACTAATTGTAAAGTGACACTGGATGCACCCAACAATTGATCTTGAGAAGCAGAAGCCAATTCATATACCTTTGTGCTCATCTTCTTCAATTTAGAACGTAAAGGTTCCAAAGTGGCGTTAGCCTTTTCCAATTCAATATTAACTTCTTCAGTGGATGGTTTGAAATCTTCATCTGGAGAGTTGTAAAATAGGACAATAGAATCATCGCCTGGAAAGTAATCACCCAATTGAATGAATGGGATAGATTCCTCAGTGACTAATAAAGTATTCTTAATTGATTTATGGAATAATTCATAGTCCAAATCAGTTATAGTTAAAGTATCTAATGGAGTGATTGAATTAACAAAATTAATCAATTCCTTACGAGCAAATTTAATTTCATTGGCAGATTCAGATTTAGCACTAATATTAATGATAACATTTTCAGCGTCTTTCAATAAAGTAGGAGATGGTAAGACAATCTTAACATCTGGGTATGATTCAGTAATATCTTTCAAAGCTGGGTATTTTTGGAAATATAAAACCAAATTCTTAGCATGGACTAGATTCTTACTGTGGGACTTCGAAATATCAAGGGAATCAACGGTGAAAGTCTTAGAATTAGCTCTAGCATGCGTAATAGCCTCCTTTACTTTATCATTTTGACCTACAAATGAAACTAATTCATCAGTTGGGTCAGTTGGGAACGTGATAATAACATTAAATTCATCTTTCAAAGCATCTGCATCAATCAAAAATTGGAACTTAGTTGGGATTTTCACTTTTTCTTCAGTTAAAGTGGAAGACAATTTGGCCAAATAGTCTTGAATGCCAGATTTAGTAGCCTTGACATCATCACGGGGACCAGAAATGACAATTTCAGCGGTATCCAAATAAAAGTTACATTTGACACCTTGTGGAACGATGACATTGGAGACTTTAACGAATGGGATAATCTTTTTATCATCTACGGTGATTCTGATACTCGAATTTTTGGTTTCTTCTTTGACAATTTCTTCAATTCTTTTCTTTGCCAAAGTAACGGACTCGAAATCACCGTGCAAGTTAATATTTGCAGTGAAATCATCTAATTCATCGTCATAAGAATCTGGATTATTTTCCTTTGCCAAATTAATTCTGACTTCAAATTGATCTGAGATTTGTCTAATAGTCTTACCACCAGAACCGATGATGGCAGCTCTACATTTAGCTGGAACGGTCATAACATCATCAATTGGTCTTGTTAATTGTTTAACCAAGTCTCTCTTAGCTTGTTGAACCTTATCAGCGACGCCAGAGAGCAAAAAAGTACGAGAATTCTTAGATAGAGTAGATTCCACAGAGACGTTGTAAGTTTGCTTGACGGTTTGAACGATACGAGACAATTCAGGTTTAGTTATGGATAATTGAGATTGTAGATCCAAAGTGAAAGATTCTTGAATGTTTCTTGAACGCATACGCTTGGCACCAGCACTTACCGGAGATGAAGATAGCGAAGGAGTTAAAGATGGAGTGGTTGAAACAGGAGTTGGTGGCTTCATGTTTGGACCCCAAGCTACTCTGGAATTAGAAAAGGTAGCATTAGAACCTAATGATGGCAAATCCTTCAAGGAAGGTAATGAAACTGGAACAGCTACAGGCTTTTCCTCCACTTCTGTGGCAGTTGCATTACCTTCTTCAGTGAGAGTAGTAGCGGCAAATGAATCAGTGTTGGAATCAGTTTCCGTAGGATAATCCAAAATTGGTTCAGTTGTTCCAATATCACCAATTGGTGAAGATTGATTTTTATCTTCTAAAGAAACAGACATTTAATAGATAGAGGAAAGACGTAACGTGGTAAACCAAAGAAAAGGGACAAAACGTAAAAATAGATCAAAAAACACAGTTGTAAATTTGGTTATTTAGATCCAATTAAAACAGGAAGCAAAATGAAAAAAAAATAACAGGATATAAAAACAGTTAATAAAGTTTATTAAACCAAAACAGAATTGAAATAAACTTGATCGATTTTTGGCTTTATGAAAGTGTCAACAAAGGAAGAATAATTAAGATATACGTATACTATTTCTCTCTTTTTCTTCGCCTTGCAAGGGCTTTGCAAAAGTCAAAATAATAGCAGTTACCCTCTGCAATAAAATTTGACCTAATTGCTATTTAGTAAGGGTTAAAAAGGAAGGCCAAAAGAGGTTAAATAATTGATAGGGTATCGAATATACAAATTATGTACAGAGATATAAATATGAGTAGCTGAATCTCTTTTTTTTTGTATTTTTATTTTAAAAAATATGTTTATGCTTGAGAAAAAATACAGATGAAGTTATTGAGGATAATGGGTATTAATTGGTAATCAGCGGTTCCACATTTGCTGCAAACTCACCATCATAATTACCTGATGGATCGTAAGAACAAATAATATACGTACCCCATTCATCATCACATTGAACAGTGGCACACCCAACCTGGGTAGAATCCTTCCACACTACTTGTGTGAAATGACCAGTAGTTTCATCAAATACCGGATTTGAATAATCATAAAGTGAAATTTCATTGTACCAGACGTCAACAGCTTCCACCGGAGTGAAACCTGCAGCTAAATTTTCACCGTATTGACCGCCAGAATGTACTAATTGACCATCACATTTATACGTCTTGTCTGCGTAGTCCTTTGCATATTGAGCCAAGGCATCTGACCAGGTAAGTGGATTTGTGTTTTGATGCAATGCTCTCTTTTTGTTATGTTCGTCTAGAACAGATTGTGCAAAATCAGATAATGTAGTTGTACTTGTCGCAATGGATGCAGTCTTTGTGCTTGAGAAGGAAGGTTCAGTTGGAGCAATTGTAGATGTTCTTTTACGGTTATTTGCATCCAAAAATGAGCGTAACATTTGCAATGCCGTAGCGTTAACAGATGCATGTAATGTTGGGACCGTGGTTATGTTACCTGATAATGTAGCAGAGGCTGTTTCACCTCGTCCGCCGTTGTTGCCTAGCGTTGTGTATGTAGTGTATGTTTCAGTACCATGAGCAATAATTATGGCTTCGACAGTTTCTTTGGTGACTGTAACAATTGGTATCGAAGTTACTACCGTAGATATGATGGCGATAAGATATACAAAGGAAAACTTCATTGATTGAGTTAATAGAAAAGGATTGAACAACTGAAATGAATATAAAAGGTGTCAGTTGCATTTCTTAAATGGAGAATACAAAATTAATAGAACAACAGGTGAAATCAAGAGAGAAAAAAATAACGATTTAATTATATACTCATCCATTTTTAAATTAAAAACATGATCCAATTTTGATCTGTTCCATTTTCCTTTTTTTTTTTTTTTTTCTTTATCAGTTATACTTTTTAGTCATCGAAAAGATTTTCCTCCAGGCTAATAGGAAAAAGCGTATTATATTACAGCACAAACAGAAAGAAATCTAGTTGCTTACGTGAACTTACGTATTACTACTAGAAAAGGTAAGCTAATGGGCATCAGTGAGAGACAACTGTATAAGGATGGGACAATTGACAAAAATTTTTCAGACCGAAATTCCAGTCGAGATTTTCCTCGAGACACACACTGCGACTTCTTCTTTGTTTAGCGCAGTCCTGTGCAAATCACTGCAGAAGGCAATTAATTTCACAATTATACTTTCTTGCTCGAACCGGGGATGTAACGATAGAATGCTAATTTCTTCGAGAAGTTTTAGTCTACTACCGATATCTCACAAATAACGTTACAGCCACTCCCCTACTCCTTGTACAACAACTTCCTTTCTTCTGGGCCATCGTGCCTTTCAGCTTTTACATATGCATTTTGTAAGCGTGGTTAGGATAAAAAGTTGTACTCCTATGAGGGCAGATATCGGCTTGTCAAGTTATAGAAGATGCTATTTTGCCTTTTTCGACATGAGCCATGCACATTCACACACCATATATATATGTTTACGAGCAATACTTGATAAGATATGAAGTTGCTTTGCGGGTACTTAGCTAAACATTGAAGGGAGGAATTAATCTTGTATTCTATCATCTGCTTGATCACTGCGAAGCAAACATTATATACATAAACATGCATTCTAAGCGTTTCTCTCTCTTAACTAATAGGGATAGTTTCTACATAATTTTTCTCGAATTTTAGGCGTCTGAGCGATTCGATCAAATTTTGAAAAATTACTTACCTAAAAAAACTATGATATCTTGATCCAAACCGCTAAAGGTGATCTATAAAAACAGGCAGATCTATACTCGCAAACAACAATGTATAGACTGCAAGTTGAGCTGATACCACAAAACACTCAATTCTTTCAACATGGGTCTATCGAAAATTCACAATTAAATCCTAACACCACTAGATCACGCTTGCAATCAATTGAAAGTTCTTTCCAAAATAGATACAACAAATTTGCAAATTTTGATATACGTTCCAGAGGTAAGAAGTTTTTGATCTTTACCAATCCAACGAATAACTTATTTACGTTATCTGAAGAAATTTTGCAAAAATGTGAAAAAATGTACCCCAATTTGGTCGATCCATTGGAAATTGAAATCCTTCAGGATAGTACATATTGTGATTTAGATCCAGATTTCATAGTCCAGGATGTATTTAATACAAATAATGTCGTAAAAGTGGTGCTAAAAAATGATATAGACTTGCAATTATTGGAAGAAGTTAGCCATTACAAAAATTTGAAAAGAAGGAAATCAAATAATGGAGCATATCAACGAATAAGCAACATATTACCGAAACAAATCAATGGTATTCGTATAATGCCCAGAAAACAATACCTATCAGTGTCTGCATCTTCAATGAGAACTCCATCCAATATGGGCAGAAGAATTTCTACCCCATTAGCACAACAAATATACCCGGAAATTGATGAAGAATTGGACGATGAGGATCAAGATGTGGGTGACAGATCATTCTTACCACCACCAACCAAACCACAATCACCCCCAATTCGTATAAGCTCAGGTATTGACCACTCTAAAAGAATAATAGATCCTACAGATAATAATGATACAGTTTCAAGATCTGAAATTGTAGATCCTGATAAATCTAAACAACAGCGGCTATTGTTAGGGACTCCTATCATGACAATAATGACTCCTAATAGAGTAACATTGACTGGTCAAAGAGTAGTCTCTGACAGTCTACGTACAGAAAACAACCTTCATTTCCTTACGACTAACACCACTAACCAAAGACAACCACAACCGGAAAATCCCATGATCGATACCAACAGAAGAGCAACTTCAGGAATGTTAAAAAGTATTCCAGAACCAAGAATTACAGAAATGGAACAAATTTTATCTGCAGGTCCCTCTAGCCCAGCATCATTATTACCAGAGGTACCAACGAGAATCCCCATAAAGAAACCATATATGAATGGCACCTCCTCAACTTATTCAGATTATAATACAAGTTCCGATTCAAGTATGCATTCTAGACCTACTTTACAACGCCAAAGCTCCATCGCTGATAATAATGGATCTCCCGTGAAAAATAGTCCCAATGATGAAAATAATGCAGACACTGTTCGATTGGCAGAATTACCTTTAGATAGAAATGTTTTGCGTGTACAAAATGAATTGCTTTCAGAAAGAGAAAATCAAAATAAAAGAGCAGAAGATAACAACTTAAGTCATTTATTCAAACCAGTGACACAGGGCACAAACGTAGAAGACAAACAAGTGAGTAACAATACCAATTATGAAAGAGAAATCATCTCCATAAAAGCAAAGAAAACTACCGATGTAGTTGAGAAACACAATGATACTGAAGATGATGATATGGATGAAGCTAATACTACTGTTAGAATAAATCCACCTGGAGGACAGGAAAAATTATCCTCCAATTCAAGTTTTCAGAAATCAGAAGTTCTTAAGATTTTTGAAGGCGATTCTATAACTTTACCAGATTGGCTCAATGGCTCTAAACAGAAACATCAAAGAAAAAGACCATACACAACAGTTTTACACAAAGATATTGATAACTCCAAACCTGATCCAAGAAATATTTTGCCGGAAAGAACTCCAAGAAGTGCTGCAAAGAGAGCAGCTCAATTCCTATCGGGAACACAAATGATCGTTGGTGGATCTGACAATGAGAATGATGATAACAATTGGTCTGATCAATCCGACACTAATGATTCATTAAATGGAAGTGATTCTAGTAGTGGGATTGAAACGGATGACTCTGAAGAAACAGAAAGAATATTGATAAATGAAAATGAGAAGATTAAACTTATAAAAGCACATTCATTGAAGGAAGTTGTGGTGGAGGAGCCGGGGCTTTCGTCGAATGAAAGGGAATCATCTTTAGAAAGTAGTACAAAAGTTTCAAATCAGAATTCTTACGAAATAAAATTGTCTAATTCTGATAATGCCCCATCAAGCACTGAGAAGTTGAAGAACTTAAAGGCAAAGTTTTCCAACCAGAAATTCCAATCATTTTTAATTTCAACACACCATACGAATGATGATGATAGTTTCACTGTCTCAGTGAATGAAGAAACAGCTTCATCTGATGAATCGAGTTCTACATTCTCAAGTTCTACTGATGATGAAACTTCAGCAGCAAAGCATTCTAAAATGAGCATTGTACAAAGACCAAAGAATCAAAAAAAGACCATTTCAAAACCAAATACTTCTAAACAAGCTGATCAACGTGAATTGAATAATGGTGCACCGGGAAAAGTTCCTTTAACGCAACTACTGACTGACTCTTCGCCAATCTCAAACAAATCCACACCAAGAAAACAAACTAGTATACTACATGGTAATTTACCACTAAGAATCAGACCATCTTTGAACTCCTTATGTGACCTGATGTCCAGGGGGGTACCCGATGTCAAGGAGAATCTGTTAAATCCATCAAGAAAAGACTCAAATATTGAAGATGAACATGCAGGCATAAACGGTAAACCCAATGTAACTGATGAGAATTTAACAGACTCAGAATCAAATGGTTCTTCAAGTGACTCTTCAAGCAACTTTTCAGAAGAGAAAAAAGAGCATAGCGATATCAAACGCGTCACTTTAAAATCGGCAAAGATGCCACTAGGAAAACAAAAATCACAAAATAACGGGTTTGCTTCCCTTATTAAGCAATCCAAAAAAAAAGTGAGAAGTTAGTCTTACACATTTAATATACTAATATTTTTAATCTTTAATCTAAAGGTATAGTTAAAATTATGATTAAATAATACTTAGCCCTTCCTAATATTCAATTACTGTATATACTATTACATTTCAGCATATTTGTTACTACCTTTGATGAAATTGATGGCATCTTGTCTCTCCACTTCGACAACAGTGGATATCTTGTTTTCATATTTCACTCTAAAGAAACGATCTGCTACTTGTAACATATCTGTTCTAAAGGTTGTACAAATAAATTGTGCATTTACCGATAGTTGTTTTATTATATTAGCCACTGATGTTCTATACTGTTTGTCCAGGGCAGCATCTATTTCATCAAACAAATAAAATGGCGCTGGATCAACCATTTGAATAGCTAAAATAAGCGCAATTGCACAAACGGTTTTTTGACCACCTGATAATTGTTCGACATGCAATTGTTCGTTTTCCTTTGAATTGAAGGAAACGGATATAGCAACACCAGTATATACTGATTCATCTGTCCTATTTCCTGAATATTCTTCTTCTTCGTCCATGTTAATGTCATTGTTATCAGTAGGATTCAATTCTAAGCTCTTATTACCATTCTGCTTGTGAATAATTAGCTTTGCCTTACCTCTAGGCACTAGTTTTTCAAAGACAAATTCAAAGTTATCTGCAACTTTCGAGAACATAGAATCAACAGCAGTTATTTTTTGTTGTCTTAATCTGGTTATTAGACTTTGAATGGATGTTTTTGATTCATCAAGTTCAGTAGCTCTTTCAGTTAGTTCATTTTGCTTTTCATCAAACTTTTTGAAATTCTCATATGCTCTCCTATTAACATTCTTCAATCCGGATATTTCTTTGACAACCTGATTCAACTTCTGTAGCAGTTCTTCGCTCGAATAATCACTGAAATCATTCAGTGCATCTTCGGCAAGTAACCCAATTTCTCTAATTTTCTGCTGTAATTCATCACGTCTTGAAGTCAAAACAGTTTTCTTAATCATTGTCTTTTCAACATCCTTTTGGAAAGTTTCTAACTTTTTCAAGAGTAACCTCTGTTGTGAGTTTGCCTTTTCTAATATCTTGTCATTATTTCTTTTCTCACTATTTAGATTTTCTATCTCTTGTTGAATATTTTCTAATTCTTCACTTGAAACATCACATTGTTGTTGTATGTTTTCCAGCTTTATGCTCATCGCGTTAATATCATCGTTTAAGTCAGAAGATAATGTGAATTTAGCCTCTGTAATTTGATTTAAAATATCATGTTTCTGCGGAATGAGTTTAGAATCAAGTTCAGCATTCAAAGAATTTATTTCTGTTGTTATTGTTTCGAGTGCTTCGGTAGTCGCTTTTAACTTTTGCTCAGCATCTGTTAATGATAAACTAATATTAGCTAACTCAAGCTTTTCAACTTGAGATAATTCGCTATCAAATTCATTCTTTAAATCGTTGATATAAGTTTCCTTCTTCTCTTCTAGTATCCTGATGTTAGTCTCATTCTTCTCAGCTCTCAATACCAATGCCTGTAAAGATTCTTCAGTCAATAGTTTCTCATTTTTCTTATTATTCAATTTGCTTCTCATTCCCTCGATGGTGGAAAGGATTGTTTCCCTACTGGCAGTAAGTTTTCTTATCGAACCGTTCAAGTTATCGATATTGGAATCTAATTCCTGTATTAGTTGCTTGATAGATTCCAGTTCTGAAGATATTTGTCTATGTTTAGACGAAGATTCACTTAACGTAGTCAATGACTCTAATCTTGTTTTTTTATATTGATCATGATAACCACCAGTCAACACACCTCTTTTATCAGCTCGATCACCATCTAATGTGATGGAATTTAATCTGAATTTCTTTGCATATCTTAATCCGATAGCTAAATCTTTAACCACAATAGTTTTCCCAAAAACATGTTTGACAGCTTTATCAAATCTAGGATCGTATTTAATCTTGTTGATTAGAGGTGTAAAGGATGATTGGTCACTAGGCGGATATTGGATATTGTTATCCATAAAAATTTTATTCAATGGTATAAATGTTACTCTCCCACCTTTCATTCGATAAAGCTCCTTCATTATTATTGATGCAGTTTCTTCTGTGTCAACAATAATATGGAATAAAGAATTACCACCGACAACTTCAGTGCATAGTTTATATTTCCCATTGACATTAATGAGTTCTCCTAGGGTTCCAAAAACGGAATCTTTAGGAAGTTTTAGTTTTGTTGTAATCTCTTTCACACTCTTGATACCATTGGCTAATGATCTATCCATGGTTTCGTTTACATTTCTTTCTGAAGCCTTAACGTCCTCTAAAATGGTCTGCAGAACGGTTTCCAATTTTTGTTCATTTCTCCACAACTCTTTACGCTGATCAATGGCTGTTGTATATTCACTTTTCAAATCATCCAACTGTTTTTGCAAATCTTCCAATTCACCGGTGACATTTGGACCAGCCATGGAATCATTCAAATCTTCAACTTCTTCATCTAGTAAATTCAATTTGGTATTAATTTCTTCGCGCTCAATAAATATTTTATTTTTTGCATCTAACAAACTCGTCAAATCTTGCTCACATTCTTTAATTTCATTTTGAATCCATTGATTACGCTCTTCCTTGGATGTGAATCTGGCATACCTTCCTTTTTTCAAAAGAAGATCTCTTTGCCTTTGTTGTAAATTGTTATATTGCAGCTTAAATTTCAATTCTTCTTTAGATAATTCTTGAAACCTAGGTGATATTTCAAATACTCTATCTTCACGTTTCTTTATTTCATCATTAATAATTTTCAGAGTTTTTTGGTCTAATTTTTTCTGTTCATCTTGTGATTTGAGTTGTGATTTAAGATCTTTTATTTGAACTTGTAAATTGGTTAATTGATTTGTCAATTCAATATTTCGAGCTTTTGCTTGAGGTAAATCTGTAATTGTTTTGATCTTCAATGATGAGTCTATTTCTGCCAGATGTTTGGAAATCCCCGCAATAACTTCTTCTCTTTTATCCAATTCTTTAATGTATTGTTCTGATGAGTTTGCAGTTACATTATAATCGTCATCTAATTTTTCGATTTGATTAATAATATCGTTTAGTTCCCTATCATACAGTGAAAATTGAAATACCTTTCTATTCTTCTCAAGCGAATTGAATTTTTCTAACTCCTTTCGCTCTTGTTCCATTTCTTTCAGTTTGGAATTCAACTCCTTCATTTCTTTGGCAATTTGCGCCTTCTTTTGCTCAGTTTCATCCATTTTCTTCAAAGATTGTTTCAATTTAATTTCAAATGATTTGGCCCCAACGACATCTTCCAGCAGTTGCAATCTTTCCTTATCCTTAGCGTTTGTTAAAGAAATAATTTTCCCTTGAGGGACAATATTATATGGATTGCTCATGGAAAAGCCTGTACTTTCCAACATTCTAACCACGTCACCCTTGGTAACATTTCTATCATTTAACTGGTAATCATCTTTCTTTAATCCGACGGTTCTTCGAATGCATATCTCATCGCCGTTTTCCCTAGGGACTACGCCAGATGGTAGCAACATTTTATGATCGGGATCGTGAAATACAATCTCTACAGATGAACTCATCACTGAACCACCGGATCCTTGATGAATCAAACCTTGTCTTTCTTCTCTTTTCAAGTTAGAATAATCATTGCTTAATACAAATCGAATAGCTGAGAAGAAGTTAGATTTACCTGATCCATTGGAACCAATGACGATATTATGATGCGGTGAAAAATTATCAATTACCGTATCATTTCGGTACGTTTTAAACCCTTTAATAACCACTCTCTTGATATACATGATGGGATTTTTGGATCGATCGATTGCCTAGTGTGACTTGAGTTCCCTGTTACTATGTTCTATTTGGTATATCCATAAGTTATACTCTTCACGCGTTCCATTTCCAGATGATCTTCTACCGCGACGCGGTATCCATAATCTGTCCCGGGTAATACCAGAGATGGGCGGTTAATTCTGTTGTTATGTTTATTGAAGGACTTTACTTGAACAGAGGCCCAATTTTTGCTTATTTGAAAGGTTACACATGGTACAATGAGTTATCTGAGAGAAGTTTTGGAATTTCTCCTGTGCTTCTTATTAAATCCACATTGATGACATTGTAGATCCCTCGCTATGTTTCCCAAAATATTTACCAACTAAAAGATTTTACTCACATTGTTCCAACAATGATATTCAATCCTGCTTTCAAACTAAAAACCTATTGACAGCCAGTTTTCATTATGTTTCCACTTGGCTGACAACCTAGAGAAGAGAGTATCTTATAATGTGTTTTATGCAGAACAGTGAAACAATTAAAGAACGCATTGCGCGCCAAAATAATATGCACGATTATAAAGGTGACTTGGCCACTTTAGAAAAATATTTCAACTGAAGTTAAAAGCACTATAAACACAAATACATCTTGCTTGGAAACCAAGTTGTGAGCAAAAAATAATGCTATCTCATCTGATCCATGCGCTTCTAGTGTGCCTATTTGCTTCATTATGTGTAGCAGCCGGCGAAAGTTGTGACATTAAAGTGCTCCAAGACTTAGCTCAGAATTTAAGGCTGGATAGTAAGTCATTACCACAATACGATCGTCTCATATCTCAGGTAGGGCGATGCCAGGATGAAACACCTAATGAGGAATATACTTCCTTGATTAATAAACTTTATTATAATTCTGCTCTTATACAACTAACCATCGGGAGAGATTATAAGGCTATACAAATTTTTGAAACTATAGTCTCATCAAATAATAATGATGGCGATAGCATATATGTTACTTTATCTAACAAGAGGTTACAAACTTTATACACTGAATATGGTGACTGGTCAAAATTTAGTGGAGATAAGAATCTGTTGATAAATTTTTCAAGTTTAAACCAAACAATATTCGAGAAATTAGGAAATAACGAAGATTTGATTAAAGTACAAGATGATATAGATCAATTGTTAGAAGTATCCCCCTATCACTTGGAAACTTTAGTGCTGAAGATTAATGTACTATTGCGAAGGTTGACTGCGGGTAGTATGGATAATATTATCTTAGCGTATGACATTATGAACATATATAATACCATATTGGACAAGCATGCTAATATATTAACTATAAACCAGAGATTGATTATCCATTACGTCAATGCTGTTATACAATTGTTTATTCTTAACATCGAGCCGACGCATATAAAGAAATGTTTGAATATTGACATGGAAAATCAACGTTGTAAAAAATTAGCCTTGTTCCATTCCAGAATAAGTAAAGTGAATCCTAGAAGACAAAAAATCCTCGATCCACAAATGTATTCTCAATTAGAGGAAGGGTCCATCAATTGGGATGATCTAGTGAATTTTTACTTTGAAAGTGATAAACCTTGCGTTAAGATTCCCGCATCTGATCATGCATTTAAAAATAATTATATGTTAGTTGACTACTTTGCAAAGGAATCCATAAAATCTCTTTTTCAGCAAGATATGTTGCTCACTTCAAAGCTTCACTTGAACTCTGCTAAATATGACACATCAGTTTTTGAACCGAATGAGTTGATCAAGTTTATTGACATAATCTTATGTCAAGCCACTATTGAGAATCCAAAAACTAAGGCAAAAACCAAATCATTCTGCTCAAAGGCTTTAAAAGAATGTCTTACTGAAAATCAATTAAATGAGTACAAGTCTAGTTTGAAAACTGGAGAACCGTTATCAGAGGAAACATTGAAAGCAACGTGGAGTTCGTACCCTCATTTAACTATCCATATGATCAATCAATTATTAAAAAAATATTCAAAGCAGCCTCCTCATAGCTTAATCCAAAGGTTAGCCAAGTTTTTCAATGACGAACACCTACAGAAAAGTAAAAACAAAATAATAAACAAAATATATACTGTAATTCACCATGAAGTAGAAAAACATAAACAACAACAGTACCAACAACAAAGACAAAATCAACAGCAGCAGCAGCAGCAATGGAATTTTTATCAACAACAACAACATCATCATCATCATCAGCAGCAACAACAACAACAGACCGGAATAGCTACGGATAAGGATTATTACAAGATTTTAGATGTTTCGAAGGATTCCAACCCTAAAGACGTTCGGAAAGCCTATTTAAACTTGACTAAAAAGTTTCATCCAGATAAACAGGGCCAGTTGTCAGAAGATGAACAGAAGAAAATACACGAGAAGATGTCAGAAATTAATGAGGCATATGAAGTCTTAAGTGACGAGACAAGAAGAAAAGAATATGATTTGAATAGATCAGCAAATCATAATCGTATGGGACAACCACCATTTGGTGGACAACAGTTTGATCTGGGTAAGATGTTTCAACAACAAGGCTTCCCATTTGGTGGCAATCCTCGTTTCAAAATGAACTTTGGAAATTAGAAATTGAAATTTGCTTTAATACTATATAGAAGAATATACTTCTTTGTTTCATCTATAGTTGATACATTAGATGATTTCGTTATCATTTAGAAAGTTTTCAAGAGAAGTCAAACTCCTCATCATCATTGTTTTCATTAGCAGTGACGGCTGCACTATGTATTTCTCTCAATTTATCCATAATATCAACAATGAACGGCCTCAGTTCATTAATCTCTAGAAGACTTAAATTATCTAATTGTAAATGTGATTCATTCAGATACTTTAAACCCTTTAGGACTTTTGTTTGTCTAATCTCTCTTAAATCTTGGATTTTGCTTCTTAATTCATGTACAGGATCATGAAAATCATTAGATGCCTTATTGAATAATATTTGAGCCAACACTAACCAATTCCACGGCAGCTTACTAAACCTATCTGTGTTATTTTTCTCATATTGAATATGCCTATTGAGCCCTCTTAAGGTCAACCATTCGGGTGCTACTATACTACATTTTGATTGTTGTTTTAACAATAGCGCTATCCAAAGGGCTACTGTAGTGGATTGGGTAGCTATCATGTTATTTAGAGCCCAATCATCAGTTGTAATCAATTTCCAGTCATGCACTGAACTTTTATTGGCCATATTGGCTCTTTGGCGCGTGGTTATACGTGGAAAGATCTTTATAGGTTCATTCTCAACTATAAATTGTATTTCATCCGGGGAAAAAGTTTCTTCTAGATGTTTAGGGAGAGACATAATACCTCTACTAAGGATTGTTGAATGATAATTTAAGCTTTTGTGGCTATAATTTTTATATTTCTTGATCTCTTATATATTTCCTATGCTACTTACTGAATAATTGAAACTTTTTGGCAAATTTAATAGCGGAATTTTTCATCGAACAGCGATGATCTCGAAATCGGTAATGGTATAGTATAATTGTGAACTATTTACTAATTGATATTTAGTATAGAAGCACAGAAAAGAAACCAATCAAGGCTGACTCAAGTCCTCAATTCTAATATCTTTATGTCTGTGAATCATGTGGAAACATTTATTCTCTAACGGGTTCCGAGGGGAGCAACAGAATGCATCCTCTAAGAATCTGATACTATCAGTTTTGAATACAACTACTACGAAACGTGAGGCCAGAGATTATGTGTCAAAATATACTAATGAACCCGAAATTGTAAACCATTGTCTGCTGTTTATCCGTCATTTACAATCGTATTCTCCACAAACATTGAAAAGATTATCCAATTCCATCAAGAGACTTAGAATGCTTGGGTTGAGACCAGTGTGTATTATTCCGCCAAACAAAACAGATCTAGTTATGAAACAATCGGAATTGTTAGACCAAGTTATTACCGATGCTCAGTTGCATCCATTACATTTCCGGGAAGGTCTTTCTAAATCGCGAACAGGCTTGTTCCATTCTGTGTTATCATCTGAAGCTAAATTGTTCGATGGCACTATAGTTGATATGGTTCCCATCATCAAACCATATGTATATAACGAAGAAACTGCATCAGCGTTTATGACTACTGATATAGTCAAATTTATGAATGGTTTATGCCAAAATGTTACGACACATGTTGATAAGTTCTATATTTTGAACAAGATTGGAGGCATACCCTCTATCGAAAGATATGATAATGCGCACGTATTTATAAATTTATCACAAGAGTATCTATCATTAAACTCTGAGTTAAAAAGGCAATTGCAAGTTCTCGCAATGAGAGAACCGGAATCTGATCATCTTCTACATAGAATGGAATTATTCGCTAAGGAAAATGAAATACTATCACAAGAAGCTAAACTCAAAGAACATCTGGAAGATCTACAACTAATGGAGGCTGTTTTATCGAACTTGTCACCTTCAGCAACCGGGCTGATCACACCTGTTACTACCGCAGCCTTGTCATCGGATACAGTAAATCCATTGGTATACAACTTACTTACGGATCGTTCATTGGTTTCTTCGTCATTGCCTAGGTTTAAAAAGCATGTAGTCTATGAATTACAGCAAGAAGAGAAAGAAGAAGATTTTCTTTCTGGAAAACCTGATCCGATGTTCGTTACTAGTGTATTTAAAAAAGGTGTGAACATCAAAGTATTTGATTTCCCCAAATTGACTCAATATAACACTGTGGGGTTACCTAAAGAATTTTATATCAAAGATAAACCATCTAATTCAAGCTCTTTTTCTAAATTAAATTTGATTAAGGTAAAGGAACTCATTGATTCCAGCTTCAGACGTTCAATCAATATGATTGACTTTCTGAAACGAATAAATGGAAAAATTGCTTCGATCATTGTTATTGGAAACTACGAAGGTATTGCAATTTTAACAAAGGAGGGGCCAGAAAAGAGACCGTTTGTTTACTTGGACAAGTTTTCAGTACAACCAAAAATGAAGGGTTCTTTGGGTATTTCTGACATTATATTCAACCTAATATTTAAAAAATATCCTAATGAAGTTGTATGGAGAAGTCGAAAGGATAACGTTGTAAATAAGTGGTATTTTCAAAGAAGCATAGGAGTCTTTGACTTGTCTTTAAACATAGATGTCACAGGTTCTGATGTGAAGGACCAGAAAGAAAGCCAATTCAAGTTATTTTATTATGGTGACCCTGAGTCAAGTGATAAAAACTTCCATGATATAAACAGACTTAATGAGTTTGCCAAATACGTGAGGGACATTAAACCAAGTTGGGATATGTGAATAAATAAAAAAACTTTCTTTACTTAATAGCATATTTAGATCCTTGTTGCGTACTGTACATAAAAAAAATGTAACAACTCATTTATGACATAGCATGCTTGTCAAAAGAATATTGTTGCCCAATGTGCGTAATGAAACAAAACTATCCACATATACATACCATTCAAAATATTTTAGCCTAATTGTTGATTGATAAATGACCATTCCTGATCGAGTGTCTCCTTTCTATAACATCTTCTGAGTGTAGGCACATTGTGTTTAATTCTAGTATCATTTTCATTATCATACCACTTATCAACGATACCTACAGTTTCTCCTGGATACCTATTATTTGTCATATTAACGCTAACGCCAGACCAATGCTGTTTATACCATCCATCATATCCACTGTAAAGGACACTGTTCCTTGCTAATTCGCATAAATCTGCTGCGTTTAGTAAATATATGGATGCAGCTACGCTAAACTCCTCGATTATCGGCTCAGATGTATAGGAAGAATTGAAAAGAATATATTTTGAGGAAATAGAGACATTGAAACCAATTTTGAACATTTTCATGAATGGATTTAAGGAATATGTAGGTTGTTCTTCCATTGTTATGTCTCTGTTATAAATGCTGTTGGGTTCACTTGCTGTCATGAGTGACTGTTCTTCAGATGGGTCTTCGAAAACTAATGGTGAGTGACTCGAAAAAAGTTTTTGCTTTAGAGATGGTTGCACACTTTGCCAAAACGAGGATAATATTGACACTGAAGATAAAGGTGCTACAATAATTGGAATTTGGAATAAGAAGAACAAATATGGTAACATCAAAGATTGCGTTCTCCAAAGAGGTTCGCCTTCTAGCAACCCACCGTTACAAAGTAAAAGGTTGCATACCAGAGATTCAATTTGATCGGTAAATACCTGTGTAGTACCAAATTGTGATGTTCTATTAGTTGTTGGAGAACAGCTATTTCTCAGAGTAATCGAATTTTCAAATCTCGCATTTCGAATAAAGTTTATTCTTGCTAGATTTTTATAAATATAATACATGTAATATGCAATTGTTGGGTTATCACCTTGAGCAGTCCAATATATTGGCTTACAGTTCACATCAGTAAATTCTTTCCACAGATATGAATCTTGTCTGGTAATTAGAAGATCGAAGGAACAAATATTCTTCAAAAAATATCTTAATGGTAAGTTTTCTATGTAATTAGAGTTCTTAAACAAAGGATCAAAAATCATTTCCAAAAATTCTTGGAAATTGGCTACATTACCCATATTAAATAATTTGGGGTATATTCTTGAAATTTGTACATTCCATCGTATATTATATGACACCAATTTCCATCTGATTATCCAATCAGAAAATTTACACCACCAGTTATCTTTGCTGTTATAGTTGACTGATTTGGGATAAAATTGATAATCCACTGACATTTGTATCAGTTGATATTTTGACTTTTCAATTGGGTTGATAATATAACGTATTATTAACTCGGCCAAGTATTCACCTTCAATAAAGTTATCAAATTCTAAGAACGTTCGTGCTAAGAAGTAAAATCTCATTTCTCTACATGATAGAGAATAAAAATCCACTTGATCAGGGATAAGATGATCATTCAATAAATAGCTATCCTTATACCATTCCAAGAATTGATCGTCAATAATTTTCAGGCCAATGGAAAGAGACTCGTTAGGTTGACAAGATATTTCAAAAATTTGTTTCAAAGTAAGCTTTTCACCAGTTCCTGGGATAGAGTAAATAAGTCTATTCGGTTCTAAATTGATCTTTTCCCAGATGAACTCGCTTAGTTGACGTTGTGTAACGCAACCACTTAATAAGAAATTCAAGTCAACTTTCCGGGAATTATAAAAATCACGGTAAGGTATCATTTTATTTTCTTGTATTTCTGCTTTACCGGATAAGTGCTGAAACAATTCAAACTTATTCAATAAATACTGTAACCTCTTCTCGGGAATTTCCTTTAGTTTAGGAGATTGGATAGTATCTATTATAAACTCGAAATCGGATTTGAATTCTTCAAAAGATGGAATTACGGGTCGATCCTGAACGCTTAGTTTTCTCTTTAAACCTAATTCATTTTGAATTTTGTTGCTTCTTTCCAACACAACCTTATATTGATCTATGTCAAAGTACTCACCTGTAAAGTGAATCTTCTCGCCATTTTTCACAAAAACATGTGAAGATGCAGATGGTGGAATATGTTTGTCCTCAAGAGGGGTTGGTTCTGGAGTAAAATTATTATCTAATTCATCTTGATTTTTGGTGGATAGTGATGTTATCAGATGATCGTCATTAAACCTTTTATCATTTTCGAATTTCCAAAATTTGGGCAGCGGTGCAGGATAGACCAACCAATTCTTCACATCATTTTTTGCATTGGAACTGCTATCTTGTGTAGAAGCTAATATATATTTAGATCTCATTTCAACAATTGAACTGAAAGGGTTTTCTGAGTTATGGCTTTCTTCAAGATCGATATTTGAAGCATCAGTAGGTACGGCGTTATCGTAACTATGGAATTTCTTCTTGTCTTTAGACTGTACTTTCAATAAAGCAGAATTTCTAGCATCTGTTCCCTCTAACGGATTCAAATACATCGGAGACCCAAGCATCATTTGTCGATCAAAACTGGTATTCAGACTGATCATATCCATATCATCGATGGATATATCTTTCAAAGTTTTGTAAAGTTGTACTGTCTCTTTAGTTTTTTCTTCAAAGCTAATGTTTTCATCATGGTTTGGTTCTATGATCACTGGTAAAATAGGGGCCTTTTTGTTACTCTTTTGCTTCGGTATGGTGACAGCATCCTCGTAATCATCGAAGAGCAAAGAAGGCCTTCTATTCAATGAATGTGCCATATTCAATCAATATCAGGTCACAATTATAGTGTAAAAATCACAACTTGATTATTTTCTTGTGGGGTGTTTTCTTGAATAAATAAAATAAAAGGAGATATATCATGTTCATATTGGTATTCATGACGGATTACCCGCACTGCAAACTCCGGTAAAGTTTTTATTGAGGATAAAGTTACCATTTTGAGTTATTGCAAGCTGATTCAAAGTTGATTGAAGGATGAAGTACATGTAATTGCAATTATTGAATTAAATAAAGCACTTTTATACAGATAGAATTATTATAGTATCATTAGTTGTCTGTTCTTCCATTATTTCGTGAGTTTTCAATTGAAGGCTGTACAGGAAGCGCGGCGATGATCAATTGGAAGGATATAAAGTGGTAAGAAAATTATCAATGAGTAACCCATAAACGAATGGGTTCTATTGATGCCGGTATATTCGCAAGGACAGATCCTAATTCCATTATGAACACAGAAAATTATATTGCAGAGGCAAAGCGTTACTTAAGTAACAATCAGCATGAGGAAGCGGTGGCTTCATTAACTTCCGCAGCAAACTCAGATCCAAATGAACAACAAGTTTCACTTATCGAATCTTTGATAAAGGAAGTTTCCCATTATGTCGTTAAAATTGAAAACCAGTCATCTCAATCACAGGAGCGTGGTATGGGTGATGCTTTATTAGGTACTTTGACATCCAACAGTAATGGTTCTATCCAAACTCAATTAGGGAAGTTGGCTTTATTGAGCACAGTTATGTCTGCTTCTGGTGGTAATAAGAATGGCGGTGGTTTCAATTTAGGTTCTGTTATGTCCTTGTTGAATTCAGGTAGTGGTAATAATCAGCCAAATGCAATGTCTAACTCGGGACTTGCGTCTCATTTCTTTAGTCAGGGATCTGGAAATAATAACCAACAATATCAGCAGCAACAAGGTTATAACCAAAGTCAGAATCAAGGCCAAGGTCAAACTACCTTTGGAATGTTAGCATCAATGGCTTCTTCTTATATGGCATCTAGTCAACATAATCAGCAGCAACAACAGAATTATCAACAGAATTATAACCAAAACCAAAACCAAAATTACAACTATAATCAAAATCCGAGCCAAGGCAATAATAGCAACAACTATGGTCAAAACCAAAACTATAATCAGAATCAGGGCTACAATAATAATAATTATGGCCAAAATCAGGGTTCTAATCAATACCATGCTCAAAACCAAAATCAACATCAAGAAAATAATAACTCTGAAAGTGGTACACTTTCAGGTTTGATGTCCATGGCTACAAACTATTTCATGAATTCAGGTGAGAAACCATCGCAGGGAAATCAACAAGGACAATATCAAGGACAATATCAGCAGCAAGGAAATCAAAGCAATGAACAATTCAACTTCTCAGGAAATTTTGCTCCTGGAAATAATAACAGACCGTATTAAATAGAAAAACTACTACGAATTTACATCTATCAGTCCGGGAACCTATTTGCGGAATATATATATATAAATTAACGTTTTATATCAAAAAAAAAAAAAATATTAAGCATTTGCGTGTTATCTCAAGATCAGCTGCCAAGAAAAATGGAGCATAATATGTCTAAAATTATGTTTTATTGATAAAAGTTACATTTATTTTATTCCTTCAATCAACATGAAACTCTCTTGGCACTTGACGCGAGGAACATCCTTCCTTACATGGAAAAGCAGTGTTTCACAAAAAGGCAAAAACAAAACAATAAAAATATGATGATCAATAAGGACTGAAATCTGTAGAAGAATAACATAACTGAACCAACAATTAACAACTGTACGTGCATTTTTTCCATCCATGGACGTTTCGCCAACTCCACAAAGATATTCATCCGCTAATTTCCAACCAAGGAGGGTTCCAGATCCAGAATATAATAACTTTCGTAACAACAGTTACAATTATTATCGCAGCTCAGAAAAACCTTACGGAATGGGAGCACTGTATGAAAATGGTATTGATAATAATATCGATGCACTATTACCTGAAAATGCTAGGAGATCGACGAAATCCTTTGATGAATTAGTAAAACAAAACCGATTACTTCGAGACGCACTTGACAGAAGACAACAGGAAGCTGATAAATGGGTCATATTATCTAGATCATTAAAAGAGAAGCTGGTAAAATATACTAATCTAGCCGCTGATGCACATGATGAAATTAAACAATTAAAGCAAAGAGTTCAGTTTCTTGAGAATGAGAATAACAAATTGAAAAGAAGAGATGAACTATTCAATAACCAAATGAGAAATACAAAAGCAACTAGGGATATAGATAATGATACTGAAGATGATATATTAATGAAAAAAATAGAAAAACTTACCTCCATGATATTAAAGAAGAAACAAGAAAATGGTAATCAAAATGTATCAACACAGTCTCCTTCTTTACAAACACAAAATGCATATCCTACCGAAGAGACCTTATTGACTCAAGAAAGTCTAGAATTAAAAAAGTTAGAAAGTGAAATAGAAAAAATTAGGCACAAATTGGCAGTGAAACAAAAAAATGAGCAAATAAAGATATCATTAAACAAGGAATTGCAGAGGTTACAATCAAGTCTAGAACCTTCATCTGCGTTGCCACAAACATCTTTATCGTCGTCTTCATCTTCATCTTCATCTTCATCTTTATCGAGTACACACTCAAGACATATTCACCAACCTGAAAAAATGACTAATGCCCAGATAGTGAGGGATAACGATGCTTACCTCATAACACCATTTAGAGATAGGCAGCATTCAAACCCAGAATTAAATACTGATTTAGCTACTCCAAATGGAAATATCAAAACAAATACAGATAAAACAGCTTTAGGTAAAGACTGGGTTTCATGATGTGAACAGATATATAAACGGTATCCGTAGCTATAGGTAATAAGAGAAGGATAATTTTATTAAGGTCATGGTAACCCGTTTAATATCCTGATTCTAAAACCGAAAACAAGTTTGTATTATATATCACTCATATGTATGTAATTTTTCGATCGAAAAGAAATATTCAATTGTTGAAGACCCTATTGGAGAGTGAATTGGTGCGAGTCTTTTTGTTTGAAGACTCTGTGATCATATTTTCTTTTAATTAATTTGTTGAAAAATGTAATTATATCTGATTAGTGATAAGATTTCAGTCATTCTTATTGCTTAGACTGTAAGTAGGCTAATATTGTGTCATTTCGTACAATGCGATATGCTTATGGAAATTTTTTATATAGGAGAAGACGTTCTCGAAATATTATATACTTCTATACTCTCTACTTTACATTCTTCCCTGTAGGAGGTAGAGGAGTAACTTTGTACTCCAGAGCACTAGCTGGTGCAACGGTAATAGATACCTTACCTATACTCTCACATTCACTATGTCCAACAGTTATAATATACAATGTTTTTTCTTCGTGGGTTTTTTTCACACCCTAAAAGTAAAAAATATATGTGAGTGATACTAAATACCTTTCGTGTTTTCAGAATAATTATATGGTGTTGACGTGGTGAGCTAAGATTAAAGTTATTAGAAGACATAATTTAATATTCATTTTGGATACTTTATTTTTTAATTAGTGCTGGGTTTTGCGAACATAAGATGCTGGATAAAGATATATCTGCTTATAGTTATGATACAACCAAGTCTAAACCATACTACTGTGTTAATCTACTTTAACATCCCCCCATAACTCAAGAAGTATGGATTTGTTACTACGCAGATATTGTGGTTGGTCTAGGATCCAATAGCATTGAAGATCTGCATTGCTTACACGAGTCGACTGGAAGAATTTTGGTAAGAACATCGGCAATCTGTTTCTTGGTAACAACATGTTCTAGGTCTACGATACCTTGAAGTACCGCATCTCTAAACTTATGGTACCTCAACGCAATATGTTTCGTTCGGGAATGGAATGCTGGATGTTTAGCAAGTTTGATAGCAGGTTCATTGTCCACATACATTTTTGTAGACTTAAGCTGCTGATCTATAGAGAGGGTTGTTTCGGCAACATTTATTGATATATTAGGCATCCTAGATCCGGAAGTGGTAGGAGCTGGAGTAATTGAACCAGTCTTCGGATATTTAGGCACCCCCCCAATTGCGGAAGTAGCAAATTGGTGAGACACTTCAACTTCGGGAGTACCAGCCAATGGAAAGATACTCTCATCGAATTTGACCTGATTGCTCACATAAACCCTTCCGGTTTCAGGATGATAAATTCTATAACCTCTATGATTAGTATCATAGCCAACCATAACACCAGAGATAACAGTAGGAGCGAATTTACCATCTCGTTGAGGAGAGGGTAATGTAGTATATGCAGCACAGCCAAATATACGAAGTTGGCCAATACCAAATTTCTCTTCAGGAATATTATACCATAAGCAGTAATGGATCTGTTTGTGTTTCGAGATAACTGGACACCGGTTAATAAGGTACACGGCGCAGGAAACAGCTTCAGACCAAAGAGAAGGTGGGATACGCCCCCCTAGAAGTAGACATCGAGTACGTTCTTCAATTGTACGATGAGCGCGTTCGATAGCACCATTCTGGTAACTACTATAGGGGATAGTAAGTTGATGTGTAATGCCTTTGGATTTGAAAAAGGCGTGAAGATTATTGTTAACAAACTCTGTGCCGTTGTCGGTGCGAACAGTTCCGACACGAAAACCGCCACGAGAGTGAAAATATTCTTCAGTTTGAGTGATCCATTCGATAAATTTGACAGCAGCATCTGCTTTAGACTGGAGATGAATAACAGTATAATAGCGACTATAAGCATCACGAATGGATAGGAAATATTTGTTTGACTGAAACTCTTGGTATCTGAATCCACCACAGAGATCAGCCTGGATAAGTTGAAGGGGTTGTGTATAAACCGTTTCAGACATTTTGCCCTTCTGAATGGTGCCTTTAGCTAGAGAACAAGTGGGACATAGAGTAAACTCTGATGGCTTGAGTTTGGGGAAGTTCAAAGTATTAGCTAAGGCATTGAAGACGTCAGTTCCAGGATGGCCCATACGAGCGTGCAACTTAACTGGAAGAGATGTAGGAGAAAGAGGCTGTGGAAGCATATGGTCCACAACGGTAGCTTGGAACGCAGTAGAAGTAATAATTTCGGTAGAATCTAGTATGGGAGCAGCGACAGAGGATCCTTTAGAAGAGGTATCAGTGACGGGAACTAAATCATGAAAGGTATAAAGTTGATTACTTAACCGGCCAGCATGAGAAATCACGTTATCTTGTGATTTAACGAAAACACCTTTGGCATTGAAGGTGATAGAGGAGTTAGACTTTTGACACAGTTGTCTAACTGAAATAAGGTTGAGAGGTAGATCTGGAACATAGGAGACGTTTGATAAAGTAACATTGCCCACGACAACATCACCAGAGCCCTTGATTGGAATGGAGCCACCAACACCTGTAACAGACACGGTATTGGTAGAAGGAGTAAAGTTGGTAAACCAGTCAAGATTGTGACACATATGTGATGTGCACCCAGTGTCAAAGATCCACTGAGAGACATCTTGATTCATTGATCTATCAGATGACAGCAAACATAACCAGGATGTGATGTTTCCACTTTCTGAAACGGAAGAAGTACCATTTCCCTTTGTAGCAGCCAGGCTTGCAGATGTTTTATCAGAGCCTTTAGAGTTAGGGTACAACTTAAAAACAGCGGCTTCAGGAATCTTGCGTCTTAGCAAGTCACATTCACTTAGCAGATGGGGTTTTCCACAAACCAGACAGGAACGAGATTGTTTTGGTCTGCGCTTTCCTCTGTCATTAGCGACATATGCAGCAGCAGGAGCAGTGGAAGATTGAGTAGCAGTCTTCTTCTTGCAGAACTTGATGAACTTTGGTAATTCTATAGTCTCTTCATCACCATACTTATCAGAAATTGGTTCGTCAAGCTTTGGAAATAGTAAAACCACAATAAGAGCAATCCAATAGTCACGTTGTTGATTCTTGAGCAGTTTATAATTTGAGAGGTGCTCTAGCGGAATAAAGGTCTCGACAGCAGAAAGGTCTTTGAAGACTTCGTTACCAACGGTCCAGATCTTCTTAGCAAAAGTAACGATGTCATCGATCGATTTTGGGGATAATGCTTGAAATTCTCTACACAATTCGATGGATGATCCAAAAGTGACATCGTTGTAGTTTTGGTTAAAATATGAAAAGATATCAATAGCATTAATCATTCCTAAGGAATCGTCGTAAACGTATTTCAAATCATCTGCTGCTTCACCAATAATTGTCTCTTGGTAAAGTTTCACTAGGTAATTATTGAACAATGTTTTCACCGCACTTTCATCATTATCAGCGAGGGAATATCTTGATTTCATAGTATCAATTTTTCCTGTTAGCATATATTCTTTCATAAATTCACTAACGGCTTCAGCGACAGAGGTAACAGCACGCACCCATTGTTTGTAATTGTGAGGGCCAGATAGATTTGTGATAATCTTAGAGGAGGCACTGTCAGGGCTCATAACCTGTTGACGTAATGAGCTGAGATTAAAGTTATTAGAAGACATGATTTTATATTTTATTTGAATACTTTATTTATTAATTAATGCTGGGTTTTGCTTACCCAAGGTGCTAGCTAAAGTTAGATTATTTTATAGTTATGTTATAACCAAATCTACTGTTGTGTTAACCTAATTTAACGTATGATAATTATAACAAATTAGAATAAACTGGGTATTTATTATATTCCCAATTTTATCTCAAATTATGTTTCATCAGTTTATGAGCTTGACGCGTGTTCAAAACATATTTCTCGGTATTGTAAGTGTCAGAATATAGTTGTTGGAATCCCTATAGTATCACATAGATAATCCTTAACGGAAACTGACGGAAACACGAGTGAATATTAATTAGCGACACAGAAAACCTGTAAGTGAATTATCTATGCACCTGTTTCTTAGTACTAATACCAAAACGTTCGAATAATGGAACATTGTCGAACAAATTTATGTCGACAACATAAAAAAAAAAAATTTTCACATCATAATAAATCGATTATAGTGATATTTGTGATAGGTATAAAAGGATGAACATTTCCAATTAAACTGTTCAAACTTGGTTATCATTATTTTATATATTTGATTACTTTATTTTGATTTTTCGTTTGTATTTTATATAAGCAGAGACTATTTTGTCAATATAAAGTAATAAAACTTTTTCTATTAGAAATTA
>JAJLTG010000045.1:0-94094 GCA_030568095.1 Naumovozyma baii
TAAAGTTATGCCATTCGGTTTATGCAATGCCCCTGCCACGTTCTCACGCTACATGACCAGGTTATTAGGTCACATCCCACGCGTTTTCGTTTATTTGGATGATATATTGATTGCAAGCAACAACAAAGAACAACATTTAAAAGACCTGGATAAGGTGCTGTCAATATTACAGAAAGAAGGTTTAGTTTGCAAAAAGAGTGAATGTCATTTCCTGCAAAAGAAGGTTGAATTCTTAGGTCATGAATTATCAAAAAATGGTTTTGCGGTACAACAAGACAAAACCAAGGCTATTAAACAATTACCAATGCCAAAAGATATTAAGGCATGTCAAAGTTTTGTAGGTATGGTTAACTACTACAGAACATTCATTCCGGAGTGTAGTAAGTTAGCTCGTCCGTTAATAGATTTCATTAGTAAGAAATGTGACTGGTCAGAAAGTCAGACCAAAGCTGTCGAAATATTAAAAGAAAAATTGGCCGATGCTCCAATTTTGATCCCGTTTGTCCCTGGTAAGAATTATAGGTTAACTACTGATGCTAGTATATCTGCTTTAGGTGCTGTACTTGAACGGATGGAAGGTAATAAGATTGTTGGTGTTATAGGTTATTTCTCCAAAACGGTTAATAAAACTCAAGCTAATTATCCAATTGGTGAAATAGAGTTATTGGCAATTATCGAAGCCCTTCAACAGTTTAGATATTATCTTCACGGTCACAAATTTACAATTAGGACAGATCATATTTCCCTACTATCATTAAGAAACAAGAAAGAGCCATCCAAGAGATTAACAAGATGGTTAGACACATTGGCTGAATACGATTTCGATCTAGAATACATTAAAGGTTCGAACAATTTTGTTGCAGACACTTTAAGTCGCCCCAACACGGTAAATGTCGTTGAAACATATCCCGTTGCTAGTTTGGAATCTATTAAACCTGAGAGTTGGTACGAGTCACTATTAATTGATCCATGGTCTGCGGCGATAATGGTAAAACTGGGTTTTTCGAAGGAACATTCCGTTTCTGCTGGTAATATGTCGCTTTACAAGAAGTATTTCAAGAAGGTAACGTTGTCAAAAACTTATGCTAGTCATTATACATTCGACAATAACATATTACGCTACGATGCAAGAATATGTGTTCCAAACAATGAACAATATAAGCTGTTAGAAATATATCACGATAGTTTTCTACAAGGTGGTCATTTTGGCGAAACAACTACAATTAATAAGATTCAACCGTTATATTACTGGCCAAACATGAACACTACCATTAAAGAATATATTAAATCGTGTATGCAATGCCAGGTGATGAAGGCTTATCGACCAAAGTCTCAAGGTATTCTAATCCCGCTCGATATCCCAAAAGGTCGCTGGTTAGACATTTCTATTGACTTTATCTCAGGTATCCCAACCACATTCCAAGGCAATGATACGATTATGGTAGTTGTTGATCGTTTCAGTAAACGTGCACATTTTATTGCCACTAATAAGAATCTCACCTCAGATGGTGTTCTCCAGTTATTCTATCGGTACATTTTCTCTTATCATGGGTTCCCGCAAACAATTGTTTCGGATAGGGATATTAGATTTGTTTCCTCCGCATATTAAGAACTTACATCTCGGTTAGGTATCAAGTTACAAATGTCGTCTTCCAATCACCCACAGACCGACGGTCAAACTGAAAGCGTCAACAAAACCTTAGGTAGGTTACTTCGTTCTTATTGTTCAATTGAACAACAACACTGGATCGCTTTCTTCCACACATCGAATTTGTTTACAATTCTACTTATCAAGGTGCTATTAAAGGTTCTCCATTCGATGTTGATCTAGGTTATACACCAAACGAACCCTTACTGGATACTACTAATGAATTATCTGCTCGGAACTTCACTCAAGTTGAGATGACGAAACGACTTTTGATAAAATAAAATAAGTAATATAGTTATAAGCTTTGGACTAAAGGCTGGCAAATCTGTAATTATAACACAACCAAATTAGTAAGCGCAGGTGGTTTAGTGGTAAAATCCAACGTTGCCATCGTTGGGCCCCGGGTTCGATTCCCGGCTTGCGCAATTTTTTTCAGATAATATGTCAAGCTTCAATGTATTCTGCTAGAATTCCTATAATATCACATAGATTATCCTAATCGGACGAACGTCGAAAATGTGAAACACAGATGGTCAAATTTTATAATGAGATCATCGAAGTTTATTATTGTTATATTTTTTGTATATTATATATGATAGGATTTTAGATTTCTATCTTGTGGAGCATTATTTGATTGATAGTGTTCAGTCATTCTTCTACTATACAATAATTATTCTTCGTTGTTTTCTTCTCATACTAAAAGTAAAATATATACATACAACTATTTATCATTCTTGTGTTTCTTACCCTTTATATATTTTTCCTTTTGGCGTATTATTTTTCTTCACATAGAAACCAGAGATATTCAGGCACAGTCGGATAAGTCTATTCTGATCATAAATTTTTCTAGAATATTGTACAACTTTTTATCTTTTCTAGAATTATTCTTTTTATAGAAACTTGCTCTTTGATAGTCATATCCCATCCATCTATAGAATATTCGGTTCCAACAATATAAAAAAGAGATAGAAGTTTAGAATCCATAAGCCCACTATTAATATTGCAATCATGTCAAATAGTCAATCTCCTCTCTATATAAATCGCCAATAAATTCGTGTTGAGACCGAATATTTTATAGATGGATAGGATACGAATATCAAAGAGCAAGTTACTATAAAAAGAATAATTCTAGAAAAGATAAAAAGTTGTAGAATATTCTAGCAAAAATTTATGATCAGAATAGACTTATCCGACCGTGCCTGAATATCTCTGGTTTCTTTGTGAAGAAAAATAATACGCTGAAAGGAAGAGTACATAAAGGACAAGAAATATGAGAATAATAGATACTAGCATGTATATATTTTACTTTCACTATGTAGAAAAAAAAACGAGGAAGAAAAAACATTGTATATTATAAAAATGACTGACTATTATGAATCTACTATTGCTCCAAAAGATAAGGATTTGAAATCCTATCAATTTGCACCTAAATTTCTTGAAAATTTAATTTTTTATTTATTTTAAATTAGAAATTTTGGTTTAAATGTTTAGTGTTAAATGCAGAAAAAGAAGATCAATGTCCAAAAATTAAATAATTCAAAATATTAAAAACATTTCATTTTCTGCCACATAATTATCTAAAAGATGTCTTTCAAAAAAAATTGTTTATATTAAACCAAGTTATTTAGGGGAAAAAAGAAAAGAAAAGAATATTAGAAAATCGAAATGAAATATAGAAGTTTAATAGCAAAGAAAATTAATTGATCAATTGCTTATGGGTATAACATTTGTAAGGAAGAAGTGGAGTTCACATTATTTGCAACTGCAATAGATAACAAAATTTGCGCTTGCACTGGTGTCAAATAACCTGCAGAAATAGTACCCGATGGGACGCTTGTGTTACTAATGAACCCAAGCTTTCCATAATCTTGAGCGAATACCACTGGGAAATTGATATTAGAACTTGAAATTGAAGATGTAGATGAATTGGAATTTTGAGAGCTTATTACGACTAATCCCTTTAAAGAAGATCCCACGGATTGGAGTAAACTGGGCGATAAGCTTGATTCATCAATGATTGGAACCAGAGGAGCCGACATATTAGAAGAAATTGCGTTTGTATTTGTGAAATTCTGGTATTGTGTCCTTAATGTGGAATTACTAGCGGTTAATACTGCTGGACATGCTTCATAGAAGAAATGAACCTGCGTACCATCCCAAACACCTACGGGAACCGTCCATGGTGGGAACAAACCGGAATAGACTACATTCCTATTACCAATGACCAAAGTACCGCGAGATGTAGCATTCTTATCCATTGCAACGCCGATACCATTCTGTGCGTTATTTGTAACGACTACTGTCTTGTTGCTATCCAAGACGATATTAGTAAAAAATCCCAACGATTCCAAAGAAGGTTTGTTACCGACGATGACTACACCTTGGAAAGAATTGTTATTCAAGCTTGTGTTACAAGCTGCACCAACTTGATACAATTGAGAAATATTTAATCTTGTTGATGAATTAAATAATGTTTCAACCGTGACGTTTGGATTATTTGTCACGGAAATTGGCACTTGTCCACCAGTGACAATTAGTAGCAATTTACCGGCACCTTGAGAAGAGGAAGCGTTACCAGTAGCACCTGGAGAACCACCACCAATAGGAGTGGTACCGTTCGTAGCGTTACTTGCATTTGTAGGTGAGGTACCATTCATCTGCCTCTTAAAATAAAATGGAGTTGCTTCAGTAAATGATAGTATTGCTAATAAAGCAGTGAAAATTAATTGTAATTGCATTACTGTGTTATATTTTCTTACGTGGTCTTAATTGAGTACTAAAGAGGTAAGAAACTGAATATTAAGAGATACAGGACAGATAAGATTTACTTAAGGAATGGGCAAAGTACACTTATATATACATGTGTATGAATCAAGAGGTATCAAAGGGAAGGATATTATTACCTTACATACTGACAAATGAGATGCATTAAACCTTTCATTGTTGAAAAAAGAGAATGAAAACAGATCTATTATCCCTAAGGATAGAATGTCGTCAGACATAGTGGGTGTGAAAAGGGTTTTTTCAACATATGTATCCGACACAATAGCCATTGTATTATGACGGACCCGTCAAATGATCTAGCCCGATTACCATGGCAATTAATTAATCCATTGATAACAACTATGTTAAAAGAGACACATCAGATCACCCATCGCCCTTTAGGGGGAGGGCAACCACGTAATGAAATTTACTTCCATAGTTGTCGAATCAGCAAGCAAGAAATTACTGCCAACCTTCACAACGATATATTATATAATAACAGGGGAGCGACAGGATGTCATTATCACAATTTAATGGATCAGCAATCCTCTCTCCGCTTTACAACTATATAACATGTCGCTTTACTATACAAATGAGGCTTGGTACCATTATTCCGTCCACAGACATTATACTTGACCACATTATACTTGTTCTTCAGTTCAGTTCAGTTCAGTTCAGCTCTCAGCTCAGTTGTGCTCTCCGGCTTTAGCACGTTAATCGCCGACCATCCCCCTTCCTTAGAAAATTCGATATACCGTCTGCGTATATATTTATACATCTGTATATATTTACCTCTCTACATTCTCCAAACAACTAATTTGCCACCCAAATTTCAGATCGCAACTCAATATGTCGAAGAATACTCAAAGAAGGTCCGTTCTAACAGCAACAAGACCCACCGTCAAGTCTCTACTAATTAACTTAGCTTCGTTAGCGGCTTGCAGTTGGGGTCTCAAATGGGCTACGACAATTCAATTGCCTCCATCTTTAAGCCAAGCCGGTCATAAACAATTCTTGACTAATATATCTGTGGTCGCAACGCTAATTAGTAACTTATTTAACATTGCAAATTTTGTGATACAAAGAACGAACAATTATTCTACTTTGAAATATCGCTCCAATTTCATAAGTAGACATATTACTTTACCCATTGCATTGGTATTGGAATCTATTGTGCCACTAATTTATTGGCCATTGAGATTGTTTGCATTACCATTAATTATGCAAGGTATCCCATCAAATGATTTCCCATCCCCGGTCCCCATCTCCGTAGACTGTTGCATTCATTTGTTTCCTCTATTGTTTTTGTTATCCGACCACTATCTATCGGGTACCGGTATCAAATTTCAATTGTCTAATAAGAGAGTTTGGTTAATAACGACCGCTTTGGGGTTCGGATATTATAGATATTTGGCATTCTTAATTAAACCAGAAAGAGGGCAAACAAACCCATACCCTTTTTTAGATGTACCAGAACCATTTAAAGCTATAATATTCATGTGCGCTACCACTTTCTCTTGGTTATTTTATGTCTTTTATCAAAATATGCCACCCAAAACTATCACTCGTCCAGAACAGAAAAACTATTAGGGCATCGCTTTCCTTATTTTTTTTTTAGTTACTTCATTGATGCTTAATATTTCATCTCATCGACATGTTATCTATGCTATATCTATGTATTAAAATAAAAATCAAAAAATAATAGCTAAACAACGATGTAACCCTAAGTAAATTTTTTTTTTTTACTGACATTAGCGGTTCCGTCACCTTTCCTTTTCGTCCCAGAGAAAAAAAATTCCTTTAAAAGGTGAAAATGTTTAATCAAGACAACTCTTCTTCGGTTTCGTTTAACTCTTTTTTTAAATATGTTCCTTTTAGAAGAATCAACATCATTTTATTATCGCAAATGTAATACCATTAAAAGACAATTTATTTCTTATTAAATATGTCTGGAAAGAGATTCAACTTCTTCAATATCTCTTTACATTTTTGGGTTTTGTTACTTCAGCGTAGATTAATAGAACGTTGCTGGGCGCCTGATGTTGATTTTATATTATGAGACATTGGGAATCAGCTGTATCCACATCTGTTTCTTACTGTGTACGTAGTAACCTTTCTTATATTTACTGTAATAGATTGCTTAGATACACAATTTATAGGAAATTTTTTAAAAAATTGATGTTGAAAATGCAATTATATATTATTATTATTATTATTCTTTTTTACTTGAATTCTTAAACCATTTAATTAATCTTAAAATTGTAAAGCAGCACCCTTTTGCTTCTTTTCACCACCCAATTCGAAATGCTTACATCTCTTCAAGACCAATTGAGCCTTAGTCTTACAAGCAACACATTCCAATCTCAAAACAACCTTCTTGGTAGTCTTAGCTTTCTTGTGGAAAACTGGCTTGGTTTGACCACCAAAACCGGATTGTTTACGGTCATAACGTCTCTTACCTTGAGCAAATAAGGAGGCCTTACCGGCTTTGTATTGAGTAACCTTATGTTGAGTGTGCTTACGGCAGTTCTTACCCTTACAGAAGGTCTTTCTGGTCTTAGGAACGTTAACTAATTGAAAAAAAAGGAAAGGAAAAAGCCCCACAATTTGTTAGTATTTCCTTGCTCTTGTTATTTAATCTTATTGCATTGTCTTGCATTATAGCGCTAAGTGAGAATAGTTCACATCTGTCATCTCAATTCTCTTGATTTCTGTCTTGCAAATACATTGCCCTATTAACCTATTTTACAGTGACAGTTCAATTATCATCTATCCCTTGCGGCATGGCCTCAGCTAGCAATAATCCAACATGGCAACAGTTCACACATACCCATTGTATCGATAGTTTTCTAGTTGTTTCTTGGTTCGACTAACACATTGCACCATTTCATGTTTTTATTGCAATGGCTGTTATCTTTCACCGCTTCGTTACGCACAGTTTCTGCGGGAAGTGGCACGATAGCCGTCGCACAAAACTCATAATTTTTCAGTTTTTTTTGTGGAAGAGCAGTTGTGGGATGTTAGGATGTCCAACAGTGTATGGGTGCTAAATACGCAAACAGTCTGCTAAAGAAGAGACAGGCCAGCTGACACAATTGTCATCTTCTCTCTCTCTATCTCCTTCACTTTTAAGGAATAGCTGTTGCAACAGGTCTTTATGAGTCTCTCAAGGAAATGAGGCTTATATGCTCCTATTCTATTGGAGCTGAAATGCTGAACTGACCTTAATTCGCAGTCTCACACTTGTATCTATATATAGTAACGATTACATACGTGAAGGAAACGCACAAAAAGTTTTGCGTAACATGCAAGCTATGGATTCAATCAGAATATTCCATTAAGATTTTCATATATATCTTTTTTTTATTTATTTATTTCTAATATTACTTCTTGTTTTGTTTGCTCTTCCTATCATTTGTTTCATCTGTTTTGGAAATTCTTGGTATGGTGCCTTAATTTTTTTTTTTTTTTTTTCATTGAATCAAAGAAGAAATTAGAACGGTCTACAAAGTTGTAAAGAAAGACTACAAATCAAGGTTACTAGAAAATATCTCCAAAGAAACTACATAAAAACAATCGCAAAAGAGTAGGAAAACCATGGGGATCAGTGATTTTGCATCAATTTGTTCAAAAACCCCGTTACCATTGTGTTCAGTGGTCAAATCAACTACACATTTCATTCTTTCCAATTCTACAACGGTTCATAATTTTGATCCTCAACATTTAGACATTGGTATTTTGCCTCGTTGTTATGCAAGATCAATCGATTTGGCAAATACTGTCATATTCAATGTCGGGAACGCATTCATAAATATTGGTGCATTGGGTGTCTTATTGGTCATTCTTTATAACGTGAGACAGAAATATACAGCAATAGGAAGATCAGAATATCTCTACTTCTTTCAATTAGCACTTATACTAATTATGTTGACTCTGATAGTTGATTGTGGAGTTTCACCGCCTGGCTCAGGTTCATACCCATATTTCGTGGCAGTACAAATTGGTGCTGCGGGGGCATGTTGTTGGTCACTCTTAATTATCGGATTTCTAGTGTTTAACCTCTGGGAAGATGGCACCGCCAAGTCAATGTTTTTGGTCCGTGGTGCATCATTCTTAGGGTTCACAGCCAATTTCTTAGCCTCCATATTAACATTCAAATCATGGATAGAAAATAATCAAATACCTTCCACTAATACGACAGGTATGTTCGTCGTTGTATATTTGATCAATGTAATTTTCCTCTTCATTTTCACCATTTGCCAATTGCTAATGTCATTACTTATTGTTAAGAATTTATGGGTTACCGGCTCTATCCTTCTAGGTGTCTTCTTCTTCGCTGCAGGACAAATCTTGACCTATGCATTTTCTAATAGTATCTGTGAAGGTGTTAACCACTATTTGGATGGACTTTTCTTTGGCAGCCTCTGCAACTTATTCACATTGATGATGATATACAAGATTTGGGATATGACTACTGACGATGACTTAGAATTTAGTGTAAGTACAAACAAAGAAGGTGAGATTGTTTACAGTGCTGGTTTTTAAACTACAGAGTCGCTCATCCAATAATCTTACACCGTTACCTATATTCCTAATTTTCCAAAAAGCATAACGTTAAATATTCCAAAGCCAAATCAATTCGTACACTCTTTCTTTTGTTAGAAACACATGCACACCTTCATTCCCAATGAAGAAATATGTATGGAACGATATGATAGAATCGAATATATAGACGAATATAACAATAGAATTACCTAAAACGTACATTATAGAATCTGCCAAGAACAGGAATTCTTAGTTAACGGTGTTATACTTTGTACAGATGCATGCTAAACTATACCAATTTAGAGTATGAAAGTATTTTTTTTTCCTCTTTGTTTTTTTAACCAGTGTGTAAACATAAGCGCTTACCGCGCGCTGGTCAAGTTTTGTTTACATTTGAGAAGTTTTGGAAATTTGTCAATACAAGATTTTTGTTCACAATACTACAATCTAGTCACAACATATACTAATTGTACAACCTTGCTGGTCAATCATGGTTTTAAACACCAGCATTCGTAGTTGCTTTAGCTGAGAGTTGGCAATATCACGGAAAGAAAGAAGAAATGCAAGGAACATGAGGTCAATTGAGGAGTCGTTTTATTCGAAGTACTCGTCGAAAAAAAAAAGTAGTTACCTGTGTTCCTGATGATGTATTGGGGGTTGCTTTTTTTTTTTATTATAAAAGAAATGGATGAAATCTATTATAAGCAAATTCCCAATGCTTTTTCCTCAAACACTATTTCAATAATAAATCCTTTTTATTAAACCAAAAACAACAACTACGATTAATACTAAACGACAAGTATCTGGTAAGACAGCATAACTGACTTCTAAAAAATAACAACAGCTAAAAAAATTTAACCAACTTTTTACACTCTTTTAACAAAAAGTCAAACTTAACATTGCAAATATTTTACGCAATAACCAACTCTAGTCACTCCTTACTATTAGAAAAAAAATAAATCAATACACTCCTTTTATTACTAAAACAAAAATATAATTTTAACTCAAGTCCTTCCTTATAATGAACTACAAACTATTTTTAATTACTACTGTTTTAACCTTTTTATTATCCATAGTCCATGCAACAGACGGTAAACAAATCAAATTTATTACATCAAACGGTGTTGTTTATAGCTATGCTGTCATGACCAAAACTCTTCAACCTGCAACTGTCATCGTCAAAACAAATGAATACACTACCACCAGAGTAAGACAAATTACTTTGGAAAATTCCTCTTTATCTTCAACCACTGATATTCAAACTGTTTTATCCACTGTCACCACTTCAACTCCCTCAACAACTACTCCTGTTCAAAGTAAGAATCCTAAATTGGCTACAAGCATTAGTACTACAACATCTTTTACATCTGCTATCACATCGTCATCATCTTCTGTTGATAAAGACTTGGTCTCAATAAGTCTTCTCATTGACGATTCTAAAACGACCACATCTATTGCTTCTCCAAAATTATCTACTACCAAGACACTAAGTCCCGTCAAATCTACTGATTCTACAACCGCAAGAATTACTTCCACTCTTCTACCTTCATCAAAGTCTTCAAGTGTAACAACAGAAAATAAAAGTTCTCTATCCACTACACCAACTTCAACATCAATTTTGATTTCTTCCTACGAATTGAGTCCTGCTAAAACCACATCTACAACCTCTCTTTATGAAGAAAATGGTACATGTTACTTAAGTTATGATGGAAATGACGAATATTATAGTACCTTCTACATTACCAATCCAACTCAATCAATCGATGCCTCCACTACTATAACTAGCACCAAGACAAAATACTTTACAATCACATTATAAGCCTGCTTTATTTTCTAATTATACGTGCTAACATTCCACCCATTATTAACCAAGGAACTTGCTATTCTAAGAAGTTACTTGCTGGCCCTAGCTCGGGACTCTACAAAGTCAAGCGTTTCTCGTTCTTTCATAATTCAATTGAACTACTTTATTTTCGCCGTCATAGATATACATAGGTACACATTATTTGTAACTTAATATATAACATATATACTTTCCCCCCTAATTTGTTTAATAAATTGAACTCTTTTTGAAAAATACATCTTCAATCGGTGACGCGTATGTTTATTTCACCTGTAGACTCTTCCTTGTTCATGCAAAATATTGACTTGTATATTACAGTAAAACTCTTGTAATTTTATAAACTGTCGCAAACTAATTTAAGTTTTTAAAAAAAATGCTATCTTTGATGAGCTACCAACTTTGATGCGATGTACTTACACGTTATTTAACTAGCCCTTCTTTATGATTAATTGACGTTCTGTTATAATTGCCCTAGTGGATCCCAACATCGTTATTACCATGAAGGTGAAAAGAAAACTGATGATCAGTATTGACAGCAAGGACTCCTATATTACCTCTCCCTTCAATTTTGTTCTCAAAATAATCTTTATTTGAAATTTATTTAACTACGTTCTATGCGAATCTAACTTTTAATTTTTGGTGGAAGTAACAAAAATGGGAATCGCAATAGTACAAAATACATATGGTTAATATAGTCAAGCAAAGACCTAATATTGCCATTATTTAACTTATTGGGAACCTCTTTATCGTATGTAAATTGCTATATTACGCAAGTTCTTTTTCGGTTTATTCCCCATATTCTACTACACTGATATCAATATTTCATGATAAATAACGACACCTATAGTTACCCGGGATGACATATAAAATTTTTCATTTTTTTGAAAGTTTTTTGAAAACTAATAAAGCAATGAGTTAGATAGAAGTGTTATATACTATGTATATACCAATTAAGATTATCCTTAAAGTGGTTTCATCTGAACTTCAGTAAAGTACTAACCTCAACACAGTATGTCTCGTGAAGGTTTCCAAATTCCAACTAACTTGGATGCTGCAGCTGCTGGTGCATCTCAAGCAAGAACTGCAACTTTGAAATACATTTGTGCTGAATGTTCCAGTAAGTTATCCCTATCAAGAACCGATCCTGTCCGTTGTAAAGATTGTGGTCATAGAATTCTATTGAAGGCTAGAACCAAGAGAATGGTTCAATTCGAAGCTAGATAATGAATTTAGATTAAAGGGAGAAGTGATAAGGGAAGCAGCCAGGCTCGAACTTCCAGGGCGAAACTAAATTAACCGTACGACAAATAAAATAGAAGTAGACGCATTTCTTATAGTTCAAAACATCAAGGCAATTTTTTGATGTTTTTTTGTATAATATATTATAGGGTACATAACCATATATGTAACCAAAATAAAAAGAAAAGAAATCAAATTAAATATTCAGGTGGAGGATAATGGATGCTTTAAACACTTACATAATATCTACACAATGATGATTCTTGGTTCAGGAATGAAGCTAAACTGTCTCACTTCGATCCCTGCGGATGTTAACACTTTAAAACTCTGTTCATCCATTCTATAACTTTGACTATAAACAACCTCAGTGACACCAGTTTGAACGATCTTCACAGAGCAAGTCAAACAAGGACATGTATCACAATATAATGTGGCGTTTTCACCAACACGATCTCTACCAGCTTCTAAGAGAGCGTTTTCTTCAGCATGAAGACAAAGACATGTATTTAAATTCTTGGAGTCACCATCATTACAACGTTGACAACCACCATTGAAACAGTTTTTCAAATGACGTGGAGTTCCATTATAACCTGTGGCAATGACTCTATGATCTCTAACTATGACACAACCGACTTTCCTCTTCATACAATTGGATCGAGACGCGGCTAAAGTAGCCAATTTCATAAAATAGGTGTCCCAGTCAGGCCTCAAAGGTGGTACAATATCCGAGGGTTCCTTCCTTGGCTGTAAAGTTTCCAAAAGCTTAAATAGAGAATTCGCTAATTTTTTGTATGTGACGTCTATGTTGTTTCCTGTAAGTTTAATTTTAATATCTGCTTTCTCTGCCAGTAACATATTATCAGTTTCAAATTCTTCTTCGTTTGTTGAGATGGGAAAGTCTTCAGGAATACCGGCAACACCTCCATTGGCTTTCATAAAGATCTTAATCATCAAAAATGTAGTTGCTGCGACCGAAACATGAACAAAAAAGGGTCTCTTATCTAGTGCGTTCAATAGGCTTACTGAACTTAAGTCAATTACCATGTTCTTTGTATAATTTTTGGTGACATAGTCCAAAACGTCTTCGTGAGATTTGTCAATATTGCTCACATGCTCAAAATTATAACACTGTAGCAAGACACGAATTACTTCATATTTCCCTGAATATTCATTACCGCTGATCCCGACCAACATTCTCGACCAATTTTCCCCTTCAATTTGTAGCAAAACTCACACACTGAAGGGACAAATAAGTAAGTAATGTATCCGAGATGTAGAAAGCCTCTAAGAAATTTTCAACTGTTCTTTGACGCGTCCAACGCGTTGCACCAACGGATACAGCTAGATATATAGGCGGTACCCAACAGACAGTGTGATCTTATACTCATGTCCATGTAAACTCAAAGATATTGTAGTCAGTCATTCCCTCTCTTAGCATGTGTACTGGCAATTTGCTTAGTTCTTCTTCGTAGCCATATGGTTCAGCTGTGTTAGCGATTCTATTATTCCTATTAATAGATTTTAAAAGACTGGGCCATCAATGCATAAATAGCTTTAAATAAAAAATCAAAATTATTCTCGCAATTTATCAACTCTAATTTCTACACTTTTCTTACTGATCCTATCGTCACTGTAGGATGAATTCTCCAAAACAAAAAAAAAAATTAAAATCTGAAATTTTGACTAACAAGATTAAGCATCCCGTTACGTTCGTTTTTTTTTTCTGCCTTTTGGTGCGTTGTGTAGAATTAAGTGGCGTCGATTCCTTCAAACTGGTCCACCCCCCCAAGTTTAAGGACAAGAACAGAACCACACAACATAACAAGAGAGGAAGTCCATATACAAGATGTCGGGATTGGAGGAGAGTAATAAGATTATTAATTACAAGTTTGAATGGCCAGCTGGTCCAGAAAACGTGGTCCTAACAGGCCAATTTGATCATTGGAAGGGATCTTTGCCAATGGTTAAGAATGGTAAAAGTAAGGCTTTCGAATTGGATGTTCCTTTGAAATTCGATTCTAAGGATAGGAAGATCCACTTTAAATTTATCGTTGATGGTGTTTGGTCCGTAAGTGACAATTATGGGAAAGAGACTAATATTGATGGCCATGAAAATAACTATGTTTCCTGGGAAGATGCCACCACTGCATCCACCAGTTCAAACGCTGGTATATCAAAAATTCCAGAAGCCGGTGGTATGCCAGTTTACAATAAGAGTAACAACAATAGTAGTAGTCGTGTTACAGGCCCACCATCAACTTCTAATAGAAAGAAGGGCAAGGGTAAGAAGAAAAAGGTTAAAGTGAAGAGAAAAGTGAAGAAGAATAAGGTTACTGGTGAAACCCAAGTGGTTTCTGAACAAGTGGAAGAAGTAAACGCGGATGAAGAAACCACTGGTGCTTCTAGTACCGAAGGTATCAACACACCAGCTCCATCATCTAAGGAGCAAACTCCCGTGGTAGAACCTGTAGTGAAGCCACAGGTGGAAGAACCAAAGGAAGAGCCTGTTTTCAATATCTTACCTGTTGATGAAATTAAGAAGGATACCTTTGACTCTAACTTGAGTGGTGGCCCAGGCCCAGTTATTGTAAAGGATGCCAAAGATATTCCTGAATTGAATGAAATTAGAAATGTGGACCAAGAGGAATTGAGTGCCCGTTTGAACAGAGAGTTAAAAGAAAAGAAGGAAAAGAAGGAAAAGAAGTTTGCAGAGGCAGAACAACAAGATCAAACTTTAGAAGAACCAACCAACGAGGTCATTAAGGAACCAGAACATACACCAGATCAGTCCGTACTACTAACTAGCGAACCATTAGCCGTAGAGAACACCGAAAAAACTGTTCCAGAATCTACAGCTATTGAAGAGCCATCTGTTGTCGATGACGAACCTGCTGCAATTGAACAACAAGCTGTAGCTGAAAAAACTCCTATTATAGATGATACTGCTGAAAGAATCAAAGAAAGAGAAGAATTAGAAACAGCCACTAGTACCCCTATTGCTGAAGTGGTTCCAAAGACTGAAAATGGAGTTTCAACTATTGAAAAAACCAAAGCTGCAGTGGAAGAACCTGTAGAGGAGGATAAAATTAACAAGAAACTTGAACCTGAAACAGCACCTAAGGAAGCCAAAAAGGAATTTGAATCAAGTACTTTGGATCCAAAGAAACAGGTGCATGAATCTACTAGTGATAAGATAAAGAAGGAAGTGAAGAATGTAGAAGAAGATGTTAAGAATAGTATCAAACGCATTACTTCAATAGCAACAAACAAATCTAACAAATCTCAAGCTACTGCACCAGCTCCTATCGTTCAAACTACCGAGGAAAAGGTCAAGGAGACTGCTTCTCCAAAGAAAGCAACTACGACAAAACCAGAGTCAAAACCAAAACCTTCTACTTCCACTACCACTACTAGTGATGCCGATACTAAGAAGAAGAAAAAGAAGGGATTATTTGGTAAGATAAAGAAATTTTTCTCATAAAAGATCATAAGAAATCTCTGAAAAAAATAAAGACATTAAAGTTGTATTCTGGTTTAAACCTTTCTAGCTCTTTTTATTTCAAACATTATACTATAATCTATTTAACTAATCATAAAAAAAAAAGAAGTTTAATAATATTTTTAAAAAGTATTACAACCGAGTAAGAGACTCCATTAACGCATAAGAATTCAATCATTCTTCACTTGCATATGAAAACAGCGCCAAAGAAAAACAACCTTCATGCGTGTACTTTGATCTTTCTGCTATAATCTAGTGAAACTTCCAATGTGCATAAAGATGAATTGCACAGTTGTTGTTGTTGACAAGTCATGCTATCATGGGCTCAAATCCCGGCACAGTAACTACACAGAACGCGAGCATCGAAATTCGTTCAGCGTAAACATCAACAAACAAAAATTGGAACTTTTCTTCATTTCAGAAAATCGAAACAGATAAATGATCTACGCGGGTATCAGTCTTACCAATTCGAGTAAAACGAGTTCTGATCCAACTTTCAATAAAGTTTATTTCATATAAAAGCATAACATTTAAGGTTTATACCGAAAACCAAATACTTTCCTTTGCATAATTTAATAAGCAAGAGTGAAGGAAAGGTCTCACAATGGACCTTAATAATACTGCTTCTGTGAGCCACGCTGGTGTGGCCACTGAATTAGGCAATACTAATATGCCACCCGTATACTCCACATTCTTATCTCCATCTAAATTTTCAATGGTACAACCTTCGTCTATTCGTTTGGATAAAACCAATTCAGATACAGGCGTATCTACTCTCAATTCTGCTGCAACAAAGATACATCCAGTCACTACTGATGTTGTCACAACGGCTTCATCTGCCAGTTATATTATTAACACGGTAGGTAAAGACTCGATTAATACGTCAATAGCGTCAGTCCAACCACCTACAGCTGTATCTAAGAATGAATCTTCAACAACTATGGATAATAGCCAACTTTCCGTATCCTTCAGTAATTTACTTAGTATACGGTCTGCCTCGTCGTCTAATAATAGACTTCCCAAATTGTCTTGTATATCTTCCTCTTCTCACAAAATTACACAGTCCACTCCAATTGCCTCAATTACATCAGATATTGAATTTAGTCCCTCTACGTTGCAAAGTAGCAGAAGCAACAGAAAATCATCCTCGATTTCTTCTTCTTCTTCTTTCTCGTCCTCCTCTTCTTCATCATCTTCAAAAAGGGATTACTATTCCATATCTCATGATGCTAATTCATATTCACTATACTTCATGTACTATTCTCAACCATATTATTTCACAGATTCTTCTACCACCTTACAAACGGAATTACTTCAAAGGAGTAAAATTGTGAAGCAAAGTGAGAATCCGACAATTTCCTTTGATGTTCCACATGCGACCATTACCACAGATATGGCATTCTACCAACATTGGTTAGACAGTGGTGGTATAGATGGTGGTGATAGTTCGTCCAATATTGGCAATTCTACAAGTAATAGAAACACTATAGTTGGATCTGTGGTGGGGAGTATAGCGGGTGCTATATTATGTGGTATCATTATTTGGTTTGTTTGTTTTAAGAGATATAATAACAGGAAAAATGATCACGATAGGAATCTTATGTTAAATGCTGGTCGTCACGTAAGAAATGAGGAGGAAAGTAAGTATATCTTTGATCATGATGTAGAATCTAGAACAAATTCCTCACCTTTACAAGGAGCAAATCCGTTTATTAATCAAGGAAATGCTGATGGTCACTCTTATTACTCTTCTTCATCTGGTGGGTTTTCCGATTTATCCTCTGGACTGTCTATTCTGGGCTCTTTAAATTTGGATAATGCCGACGCAAATGTTGATAGGGCTAATGATGGTAAATACCAAGGTTTCCTTAGAGAAATTATATAATGAGCTTCTTTATATATATTAAGACAATGTAATAAATATTCTAAAATGTTAAAAATCAAACAAACACAACATCTTTTATCACATTAAAATAAAAAAGATAACATATACAAATTTATGTTGTTACGGTATTGAAAAAAAAAATGAACTCAAGGACAAAACGAAAAATTATTTTTGTTTCTTGTTCTCCTTCTTTGCATTTTTAGAGGTTTTCTTGTTCTTACCAGTTTGTCTAGCTTCAGAAGCAGTGGCAGCAGTATCAGCAGCAGCTTTAGATTTCAAAAGAGCTTCTTCTTGTTCTTCTTCTTGATAAAATTGTTTCAATCTCTTTTGGTAATCATAATTAGAATACCATAATCCACCTTGTAAGAATAACACACCAAGAAACATAACTTCCAAGATGACAGTGGAAGAACCAATAACAGCTAACCCTTGATTTTGAGTGACTTCCCCCCATTGACCAGTTAAAGAACATTCAATACCGGTCTTAATATTAGTAATAAAGATACAAATACCAAAGACATACAACCCAACTGATGCATATTCAAACATTTTCAACTCGGGGTTTGGCTTATAAATTCTAATCATGTTACCTAATAACCCGATAAGGGCAACGCCAGCTAGGATGTAAAGAACAGGTCTTCCTGTATCATACAAAGTTTGATAGTGTCTTAAAGAATTATCAAAATGCTCTTGGGTCACATTTGGATTAAAAAGAAGATGGTAATCATAAGTCAAATTGTTGTAAAAGACCCCCATAATGAAAGAGGAGGAAATTAAAATTAATGCGGTACCAATGGTACAAATCTCTTGATAGCTTAGCATCTTAACCTAGTCTGTCTAACTTCGATAAGTTGAAAATGTGATCTGATTCAAGCTGGTAAGTATATTGGGTGGTGCAAGAAAATGCTGTCCCTTCTTATCCTAGAGTTTTCCAAAATTTTCAAATTTTCAAGGTTTCGGTGTTGTAACAAAAACTTTTGATGGGAAAGCATTAAAGTTGATTGACAGATACCTGGTTGAGCTTACGAGAGAGACAAACTACAGTAAAATTGATATTATAATGAAGTGTGTGAATATTGCTGCTTGAATAATTGTTATTTCTATTGGAAAATGGTCTTGGCTATATATTAGTATTTAGATACAGAGGTGTAAGTCTACAGCATTGATGAAAGATAATAGTTGCAAAAATCAAATCGGAACACCCATCTCATTCAATTGACTATATGAGTAATATTAATAGTCAATTGCATTATAATTCCGACAATTCGAGATCCTCGTCGTATTCTTACTGTATTAGTAACACATCTACGTAATTAAACGCGAGGGTGACCGACATATTTATAGAATGTTAAACACCTCCATCAAAAAATAAAATAAAAAGACAGCTTGTCCCCGGAATTCTTGCTCTACGTTAGAGAAATTGTGGTTCAGTATAGTTTAGTCGAATTATCACAGGGTAAAATCAATGAGATCCATTAAATGTACCGTTGTAGGGGACGGTGCTGTTGGTAAGACATGCCTTCTCATTTCGTACACGACGAACACATTTCCTGATGAATATGTGCCCACTGTGTTCGACAATTACACTACCACAATTAATATACCAAACGGTAACAAGGAAGCGCAATATTTCAAGTTGAATTTATGGGATACCGCCGGACAAGAGGATTATGACACATTAAGACCGTTGTCTTATCCACAGACAGATATCTTCCTTGTTTGCTTTGCTGTGGATAATTTAATCAGCTTAGCTAATGTGGAGAGTAAATGGGTTCCTGAGATCAGGAAGAACTTCAATGAGGAAGAGGAGAAGAAATTTGAAACGAAAAATAGAGTCCCCATGCTATTAGTGGGGACCAAATCTGACACCAGATTTGAGAGCAGTGGGGAGGAGGAGAAAAAGCTTGCTTCAGATAAGATGATTAAGCAAATGGTTAGTCGATGCGGGTTTGTTGGTTATGTTGAATGTTCTGCTTTGACTCAGACTGATGTGGCAGGTGTCTTTGAAGATGCAGTCAGGGCAGTGGTATACGGCAGTACAGTAAAAAAGGATCACAAGAAGAATGATCTTACGAATAAGAAACAATCACTGAAACGAATTGAAACGGACAGGAAACCATCATCATTGAAGGCAAAGACAGCACCCAAAAAAAAGAATGAAACATCTCAAAAAGCAAGATCCAATATACAAAGGGATAGACAGACATGCTCAAGACCTGAAAAGAAAGTGGAAAACAGGAACAATTACTATAAGAAGAAAAACAAGTGTATAATCCTGTAAGGGAACTGGGGATGCTGTGATTTAAAGATTCGTCTTGCCTTGTATATAGCATACTATAGTTTATTATGATCGCGGCATACGCCACGGAAAATTTTTCGAGCTGCGAAGCTCATCGATACATTAATAATGTCAAGTATATGGGTCTAGTTATAGCGTCTGTATATAAATGGGCAAACCAATAGTGCATAGAGGTAGAAAAAAATAATGGGTGAAGATAATAAATCGGTGGGGAAGCTTACCAAGAAGCAAGTGAAGGCTCAACAGTTTAGAAAGAGCAAAGAGGAAAAGGAAAAAGATAAAGATTTAAAGAAAAGATCAGCAGAAGCTGCCATCGTGGCTGAAGGTGAGCAACCACAAAAGAAGAAAAGGAAGACACGTAGAGGATGTGGAGGTAAAGGTAAGAATGGCGGCAACAGCGGCAACAGATTCATTATCTTTGTTGGTGGTCTACCCAAAGATGTCACGGCCACAGAATTACAAGCCCATTTCAAGTCCAGTTCTCCAGATCAAATAAGAATAAGAAGCGATAAAGGTATTGCGTTCTTGGAATTCGATGCTAACAAGGATAAACATAATATTCAAAGTCGAATGGATGTTGCACTGTTACAACACAGAACTTTATTGAAAGACAAGAGGATCAACGTCGAGTTGACTGTCGGTGGTGGTGGTAACAGTCAGGACCGTCTTGAGAAGTTAAAGAATAAGAATGTCAAATTGGATGAGGAGCGTCGCGAAAGGTTACACAAGATGATGCAAGAGGGAGCCCAAAAGAAGAGAGAGGAAGCCAAAGCCACAGGTGCTGTGACAGTTACTCCGGCGGCAGGAATACATCCTGACAGAGCTAAATTGTTACAAAATCACAAGTAAACAAGCAAAACAAGATATATATATATATATATCCATATACAAGAAACCACTGTAAGATACAATATAGCACTGTACGTAATTATGCCAACCATTGAGTGACTAATTCGTTATAAGAAGTCCCTGTGCCGTGTAGAACATGCCAGCTGGTGATCCCTTAGAAAGCCCGGTGGGCGACCTCTGTGGCATGCTCAATAAATGCCTTTTCTTACAAAATGACGGTAGCCGCAAATATAAAGAGCAATATGATAGGATTTTGAATCAAGTTCTTCGAGAGAAATTGTAATTAAACAATAAGTGAGCAGATTTGGAACTGCTAAAGGTGGGTTTATGATCGCTACGAGGAGGAACATTCAAGAAAATTGTTCTCTGCGACCTTCTGGAAATTTGATCTCTCCACCTATTATGATACAGGAGAATACACAGAGCATGGAAATGTATCTGGATTTAAGCAATGATGATATAGCAACGAGAAATTCAAGAGCAAGTTTAAACACTTTAACAGCCCAAAGCTCTCCAGTGAGAATATCTACAAGTAATAATAACCTAATGGAAATTAACGAGCCACATCAGATATGGGATCGGTCATCGTCATCATCATCCTTTATTGAACCCAAAGAACTACCACCATCCTATATGGACTCCACTCTTATTCGATCGAAGAGTATTGCCTCAAGTATATCTAGTCATTATACCAATGATAGTAATAAAAATAATATGCCTGCTGACCTGTTTTGTAAGAATACTTCATCAATCCCGTCATTGTCATGCATTATCCCATATTCCGTTCCCAATTCAAGAAGATCAAATAGAAATGGAACTATTACTAACATTGGATTAACAAAAACTTTCTCGGAGAGGAAACATAGTATTACTACCACTGAGTCATCCTGGGGCGAAATATTAAGCACGTCAATTCCAAATAATTGTACCGCTATAGACTGTAACATTTATTCATCACCTGATGTGGAATCGGTAGAAGCTAGGTTCATCATCTCGAAGGATAAATTTCAAGATTATACCTCTCTGTTTGTTAGTAGTGATGAAGATGAGGACGTGGAAAACCAGTCAAATATCGATGACAATAGCATAAACAGCGAAATGAATGGATTAAATGCCGCCATTGAAAAACGAGAAACGATCAAGAATCATACCAAGTCATTCAGTTCTCAATTAAGTAGTATCTTTTCATTTCGGAATGGACGCAAGGACTACGTTAATAGAAGGACCACACACTCTCCAAATAAGAAAAGATCGTACTCATTCATTGGCTCATCGTCGATTAACAGCGGTAGAGGAAGAAGAAAAAGTTCTATCTATTCTAATTACACAGATGAACAACAACATTCATCTACGGCTAAATTTTCCAATTCTTTTAAAAGACTTTTTCCCAATTATCGCAAGTTTGATGAATCAATGAACGACCTAAATAAATCATATAAACATCTACCTTTCAAACAAAGGTATAAAGAAATTGACGATTTAGGTTCCGGTTCAAGTGGCTCTGTAAAACTGGTAGAACGTATTACATCGAATACGAAAGAGTCTAATCAACGAAAAAAAGTGCAAACATTCGCTGTTAAAGAGTTTCGTAAGCGCAACAGGAATAAAGAGACAAAGAGAGATTACATCCGAACAATCACTTCGGAATATTGTGTTGGTATAAATCTAACTCATCCAAATATTATAAAGACTCTCGAATTACATTATGAAGATGATTTCATCTGTCAAGTGATGGAATACTGCGCGTTTGATTTATTTGCAATTATAATGTCTGATTTACCCAAATACGAAGAAATATGCTGTTATTTTAAACAATTACTAAACGGAGTAGAATATTTGCACAGTATAGGATTGGCTCATCGTGATTTGAAATTGGAAAATTGTGTCATTAACGAGAAAGGGGTATTGAAGTTGATTGATTTTGGATGTTCTGTCGTTTTCCAATATCCATGTTCCAAGACTTTAATTGAAGCAAGTGGTGTGGTAGGAAGTGATCCATATTTAGCACCTGAAGTGTTACTGTTTACTAATTATGATCCAAGGCCTGTAGATATTTGGTCATGTGCTATTATATTCATTTGTATGATTCTAAAGAGATTTCCCTGGGGGATCCCAAATTTACAAGATGATTCCTTCAAAAAGTTTTGCTATGGGAGAGATTCAGATTCATTGAATGATTTATTGACAAGAGAACCAACACAAAATTTTGAGTTATTAGAAGTGGATCTGGATACTAATATCCACAATGGAGATAATTTCAACAACTATATTGGTCACATGAATAACAATTATAATACAGATATCCACATTGGTGCTCTAAGAATCTTACATGCACTACCTGAAGAATCTCAATCGATAGTCAACAAAATGTTAGATTTGGCACCCGCATGCAGAGCCAATATTGAAGAAATAATTGATGATGAATGGGTGAAAAGCATAGAAGCATGTCTTGTAGTGCCAACTAGTCAAGATCAAGATGAGGGTCAAGAAGAGGAGCAAGAAGTTTACAATTATGAAGGCCATTCACACACTAAAGTAGAGCAATCGAAAGCTCATATCAGTGGCTTCAAGGATTTGTAAGAACTCATATAGAACTTGAAATTAAATCTTATATATTATTTTTACCTATAATGTGATATTATTCTTTGTCCTTCTTTCCCTCCATCACATCTCCTCTTCCCACAAGAGCACTGCGCGGCTGCAACTAAAAAAGTCGGGGGAGTTGAAACTCCGAAGAAACGCTCCTTCTAGCGTCATCTGATCTCTGTGTAGCCAGAAGGGGCCGTCGGTACAGTTTACCGCAGTACTACGGGTACCACAAATATAATAGGCAATTTGGTTGTGGGGTAATTGCAGCAAATCAGATTAGACGATGTGGTTCAAGAAACAATATCACTTTTGGTACAAATAGCTGATGTTTGCGGTAAGTTTACAAACTACTTGACACATGCAGGATAAGCAATAACTGCGACTGCAATCACATTTACAATTACAACACAAACAAATCAACAAAAAAAAAACTTTATTTACAAACAAGAATGACTGTTAATAGTAGTAACAATCATTTACAGGTTAACAAGCTGCAAAACGAGAAAATTCCCGACATTTCTGTTCTTTCAATATCATCACTTTCTGATTATCATGCATTTGACTTTGCTGGTAAAGATCTACAAAGAGAAGCTGTTATTGATATCTTAGACAATTCTGGCTTTATCCCGGATGACTTGATCGAACAGGAAGTTGATTGGTTCTACAATTCTCTGGGGATTGACGATCTATTTTTCGCTAGAGAAAATCCCCAATTATTGGCGAATATTATTCATTCATTGTATGCTTCCAAATTGGATTCATTTGCTAAGTCTAAGTTTACTAATAATGATCCTGCCTTATTCAACATTAAAAATAAGATAATTACACACCAAAACCACGCTATATTTATGGAAACCAACGATATGAATGGCCAAACTCCATACCAATTGGATTTTGACGTTGATGACCTTTTCTTAGATAACAAAGATGGAACATCTACTAGATTGGTGGCTTTCTGGACTCCAGAAAGCGATTTAAAATTAACGTTTGTCTATGAAAGTGTCTTTGAAGAAAAAGATGATGATGCTGAGCTGATTTCATCTTCTGACTTACTGAGAGGGAACATTGATTCCATTAGTGATAAGACAATGACTGAGATATCATCTTTGGAAAATAAAAAATTGTATGGGTTATTGATTAATTTGGTTCAGGAAAGATTTGGTCCCGTCATTAAGACGACCCATTCGGTGGAAAATAAAGATGAAATTAGACTATTAGTTGCATTTAAGAAATTTACTACAAAGAGATACTATTCTGCTATTAACTCATTATTTCATTACTACAAGATTAGACCTTCTAAATTTTATTTAGAATCTTTTAAGATTAGCAATAATGATAATGATAATATTGTGATTTTCTCAATCTATTTGAATCAAACTCAACAACCCGAAGATTTATTACCTCGTGATTTAGAAATGGCCATTAGACAAATTGAAAGAGAAGCTTCATTACTTTACACTATTCCAAACAATTCATTTGCAAGAGTCTACGAAGAACGTCAATTTTCTCCACAAGAGGCTATTTATGCTCACGTAGCCTCCATTTTTATTAACCATTTTATTAATAGACTGGGTTCAGATTATCAAGCATTATTATCACAAATTTCTCCAAAGGAAAATGACACCATTTTATTAGAAGTTGTTAATAACTTGAAAAGAAAATTAAGAAATGAAACCTTTACGCAACCAATGATCATCGATGTCTTGCAGAAATATCATAAAATTGTCTCCAAATTGTACAAGAATTTTGCCCAATTACATTATTGTCAGGACAACTCAAAAAAGTTGGAAACTACCTTGTCGTACAAGAGATTGGTTAAATTGGAACCTTTCCAAAATGATCAAGAATTTGAAGCTCATTTGAACAAGTTCATTCCAAATGATACTCCCGATTTATTAATCTTAAAGACCTTAAACCTTTTCAATAAATCAATATTGAAGACAAACTTTTTTATGACTAGAAAAGTTGCGATCTCCTTTAGATTGAATCCTGAATTAATTATGCCTCAGACTGAATATCCTGATACTCCATACGGCCTTTTCTTTGTTGTTGGAAATACTTTTAAGGGGTTTCATATCAGGTTTAGAGACATTGCAAGAGGTGGTATTCGTATTGTTTGCTCTAGGACTCAAGATATATTTGATATGAATTCCAAGACTGTTATTGACGAAAATTACCAACTAGCTTCAACACAGCAACGTAAGAATAAAGACATACCAGAGGGTGGAGCTAAGGGAGTCATATTGTTGAACCCAGGGCTAATTGAAGCAGATCAGACGTTTATTGCTTTTAGTCAGTATATTGACTCCATTATTGATATCCTTATTAAGGATTCATTAAAGGAGAAATATGTGGACTATATGGATAAGGAAGAAATTTTGTTTTTAGGTCCTGATGAAGGTACCGCCGGCTTCGTTGATTGGGCTACCAATCATGCACGTAAGAGAGGCTGTCCATGGTGGAAATCATTTCTCACAGGGAAATCCCAAAGCCTAGGTGGAATTCCTCATGACGAATATGGCATGACCACTATTGGTGTTCGTGCTTACATAAATAAGATGTATGAGACTTTGAATTTGAAGGATACTACAATTCGTAAATTCCAAACTGGTGGTCCAGATGGTGATTTAGGGTCTAACGAGATTTTACTTTCGACTGAGAATGAGCTTTATGTCGGGATCTTAGATGGCTCAGGTGTATTATGTGATCCAAATGGTATCGATAAAGATGAATTATTTAGATTAGCCCATGAAAGAGTAATGGTATCTGAATTTGATCTTTCCAAATTAAGTAAATTTGGGTTCTTTGTTTCTGTATCAGACATTGATGTGATGTTACCTAATGGTACTATCGTGGCAAATGGTACTTCTTTTAGAAATACTTTCCACACTCAAATTTTCAAATTTGTCGATCATGTAGATTTGTTTGTACCATGTGGTGGTAGACCAAATTCGATTAATTTAAGCAACTTACATTTCTTTATCGATGAAAAGACAAATAAATCAAAGATCCCATACATCGTAGAAGGTGCCAATTTATTCATTGCCCAAACTGCTAAGATAGCCTTAGAAAACCATGGGTGCATTTTCTTTAAGGATGCTTCGGCTAATAAAGGTGGCGTTACTTCATCCTCATTAGAAGTTCTTGCTTCATTAGCTTTAAATGATCATGATTTTGTCAACAAATTTATTGGTAAAGAGAATGAAAGAACAATATTGTACAAATCTTATGTCGTTGAAGTACAATCAAGGATCCAGAGAAATGCTGAAAATGAATTCAATCAATTATGGAAAATTAATCAATCAACAGGTAGACCAATTTCTGAACTTTCAAATGTGTTATCTCAAACGATCAACAAATTAAACGATGATTTAATGGATTCAGAGGAGTTATGGTTGAATGATTTGAAATTGCGTAATTATTTGTTATTGAATAAGATTATACCAAAGTTGTTAATTGATGTAGCTGGTAAAGACCAAATTTTGGAGAACATTCCTGAATCATATTTGAAAGTAATGTTATCCAGTTACTTAGCAAGTACTTTCGTTTATAACTATGGTATTGACGTTAATATTGGTAAATTCCTTGAATTCATTGGAAGCTTAAAGAGGGAAGTAATTGAAAACAATACTGCCGTTAATAATAAAGAAGTTGCTTTCTAGGACGAAAAATTCTAATGGTTCATTTCAAAAATATTGTTTTAATATATTCTTTCCCTTCTTTTCAAATATTGTTAAAAACTCCAAATGTTAGTCTGAAGCTATCATTATCTAAAATTTGTATACGTTTAATATATATAATTTGATCTTGAATTGTATAATTTTTCATTATTTTCAGACCTCGGAAGATTATTGAATAGGTAAGCTTAACCTTCATTGAGTTGAACAGGTAAACTGCTATCCACAATGGTTTAATAAGGCAGGAACAAGATATAAACCGAACAAAGAAAAGAATGTCTTTATCAGATAAAGATGTTGCCACTTTGAAACGAGTCATTAAGACGAACTATCCAAAGCAGCTCGACACCATATCATCATTCAATTCTAAGGAAAGTCTTGTGTCTTATCACAACGGAGGATCCATCCTTTCAACTCAACATCAGTTCCTTCAACAAGATCTCCGAAATTGTGGTCAGAAAGTAACACTCTCCAAAAATGTACAATCAAAAATTAATCCTAGATATTTTGATACAGTCTCAGTGTCTAAATGTGCATGTACCAAGATTTTGGACCATGCTATTAAAGGAGGTAATGTAGAAGTAATGGGTATCTTAATTGGTTCAATACAAGGGACAAAGTTTGTCATTTATGATTGCTTTCAATTACCTGTGGAGGGGACGGAAACTAGAGTTAATGCACAACAGGAGTCATATGAATACATGGTTCAATACATAAGCGAAATGATAGATGAAAAATCTAAATTTCTCAATGTGGTAGGTTGGTATCACTCTCATCCAGGGTATGATTGTTGGTTGAGTAATATTGATATTGAGACCCAGGAATTAAATCAAAATTATCAAGACCCGTATGTTGCATTGGTGGTGGATCCTCATAAGTCTATAGCTAAGGATAAAATGGTCATGGGTGCATTCAGAACAGTTTCTCAGAATGGAACTGCATCCACATATTATGAATTACCGGTGCATGTGTTTGATAGCGAGTTAAATAGGCCATTAGAGGCTGCAAAATTTAAAGTCGATCCACCAAATCTAAATTCGTCATCTGACTGGATTTTGTTAGATAAACTAATGGATACCATGAAACAATGGGAAATTAGCTCTGGGTTACATAAATTGAACGATGCCAATTCCACACCTTTACCAAGTATGCTATCGGTTAATAAGGTATTACAGCTTGATAAAACAGGAGACAAAACAATCGGTTCATCTATAATTGAAATGCATCAATCTCCTTACCGATTTTCAAAACGATCCACTTCAGTCACAAGTTCGATGTCTGTAGATGGTGTTGAGACAGATGTAGATACTGAAATGGGAGTTAGGATTGATAGTGAAATGGGAAGTACCACCAGCAGTATGCACACCATAATGGATCCACCTATCCCCACATCGATTATTACTCAGCAGCTACCAATTCAAATTCCTTTACTCAACAAGACCAAGACATCAAACATGTCATTATACGATTCTAGACAAGATCTATTCATAACTTCTAAGATAGAGGGTGATCACATCACAAGTGTAGAAATGCAAGGAGAAACACTACAACGAAATAAGTTAAAAATGGATTATTTGCATAACAAGAACGAGTTATTGGGTGTCAAGATGAGGAAATATAAGACATTACGATTCTATAGGGACACTTTTACATTGTGATGAATTTAATGATTGCTTACATAATCTGTGTTGTACAATAAAAGTCGGCCGAACCCGATATTTAGATCCCCTTCGACAATAATCGGCATCACTAGCAACTTCTGAAAGATAGAAGTAAATGAGATAAATAGATAGAAACGTGTAATATGGTGTACAATGGATTTGGACTTGAGCAGATAGTATTGCCATCACATCATGGAAAGAAGTTTTCTGAATTGACTCCTGATGAACAAGGTGAAAGGGGTGCTGCAATGATGGTGAATTTTATGACTTCATGTCCAGGGAAGTCAGTGATTAGTGGTGTCACTGGGTTTGCGCTTGGTGGTATTTTGGGGTTATTTATGGCTTCAATGGCTTATGATACCCCATTACATACTCCTGTGGCAGGCATGGGATCCAGCATGAATATACAACAAATGGCAGATTTGCCATTTAAACAACAGGTGAAATTACAGTTTGCTGATATGGGTAAACGAGCTTATTCTAGTGCTAAGAATTTTGGGTACATCGGTATGATTTATGCTGGAGTAGAGTGTGCTGTCGAATCGTTAAGAGCCAAAAATGATATTTATAATGGTGTTACTGCTGGATGTATTACAGGGGGTGGATTAGCGTACAAGAGTGGACCTCAGTCAGCAATGATTGGTTGTGCAGGATTTGCAGCATTTTCAGCTGCTATCGACCTATATATGAAAAGTGAAGATGGGAGGCCACCAGTTAATGATTTTCATGAATAAACGGTAGTACTGGTATCTTACTGACAATATCTGTATGTATGTTATTATATATTCTTATTATAAAAAATGGGTATAAATATTGTTATTATGTATAGTTACGTAGATGACTTGGGTTAAAACGATAACGTAAATATACTTTTGAAGTATACAATAATTAGCTATAACGGTATATTATAAATGAGAATGCATATGAATTATTACCAAAAAACAGCTTCAATTCAGAACAGGAATGGTACGGTACGGTAATGTTTTTAGTAGACAAAAAAGGGTTCAGTCATTAAAGTTTGTTTGGGTAAAATGATTATTTTAATTAAAATTGAATTGCTGATTGGCATTGGAACCGAATCCAAAAGTGTTGCCTGCATTTTGAGGTGCCATAGACTCATCTACTGCATCTTCTTCTTCACCGAAATAAGTATCAATCATTCTGAATGCCTTTTCATAAATTTTTTCATTTTGATTTTGTTGGCAATTAAAAATGGCTTCCATACCACCACATTTTTCAATATAATCGGCATTTTCATTAACAGCTAAACCTCTAATATCTTGATCAGCTGCACCCATCTTTAAAATATTTTCCAAGGCATCCAGTGAAATTTCAATAATCTTATTATCGCCAATTTCTAATAATTCGCACAACGGTTTAATGCATCCCTGTTGGACCAAGTATCTAATAATTTCAGGTCTTTGTAACCCACCAGATGATGCATTAGAGATTACCCAACATGCTTCCTTCTTTGTCTTATACTCCCCAATTGAAAGCAACTTTATCACAGGTGGGATCAAACTGGCCTCAATAACGGATTTAATTTGATCTGGAGTCCCCGCAGTAATATTCGAAATGGTCCAACATGCCTCCTTTTGGATACTTTCCTTTGGCGAATTCAAAAGGTTTCTCAATGCTGGTAGTGCACCTGCATTAATAATGATCTGTGTTTGCAAGTCATCACCGGTGACCAAATTACCAACAGCTCTTAGTGCTGGTACTTGGACCATGGTAGATAAATAATTTAGTAATTCAACTAACTTTTTAGGGATACGGACGTCGATGACTGCTTGGATAGCTTCTGGTGGCCCATCTGATAGATAAGAAATTGCCCAGCATGCATCTACTAGAATATCAGTATCGTTAGAGTAGATCAATTTAGCCAATGTAGGTAATGCTCTAGATACAATAGACCAGTCGGGTTGAGGCTTTTTGCCCCTACATAAATTTGATAGAGTCCATGTTGCAGTCTTAATTAAAGAAACTTTAGAAGAATTAAAGATGGACAAGATTACATCCATAGCACCTAATTTTAAGATGAAATCTCTATAGTTTGGACCATCACCAGCAATGTTACCTAGAGCCCAAATGGCTTGTTCCTTCACCTCAGGAGAATTCTGTTGTAATAGGTTAATGAAATGAGGGACAGCACCTGCATCGACCACGACAGCAGTTTGTGATGAATTCCCGGATGCGATATTTGTTAAAGCCCAAGCAGCCTCCAATTGTAGCATATCAGGTTGATTTTCAGACATAAATGATACCAAAGTAGGGATCACACCAGATTGAATAACCAAATCAATAGGTGGGTTAGTCTCCCTTGATAAGATCTGTCTAAATTTGACAGTACCCTTTAATTGTTCCTCCAAGTTATCGGATTGGACTTGTTGGATCATTATCGGTAATTCTTGTTGCACTTGAACAAGGAACTCTCTATCGGCGTCATCATGCGTCTCTTCGTCATCAGAATCAAAATCTGTACCTTGAGATGTAAAATTTCTTCTCTTTGCCAAATTTTCGTCTCTCTTGGCCTTTCTCAATTCAACTTGTTGAGTATCTCTACGACGACGAATCTCATCAGCTGTAAATCTACCCTTATTTTTGAAATTGGTTCTTCTATACTCTGGAACAAATTTTGAAGTTGAATCTGACCCGCTACTCATCTCTTAAATCCAGTTGTTTATGTTTCCCTTAAGTGTGCTACTATAATTTAAAAAATTAATTTGAGCTCCAATCCGCAAGTCCTTAAATAATCTAAGCAAAGCTAGCTATCCCACCTTTTCTGTTCTTTTTTGGAGATATTTCATTGTCATTCACACTCTGAAAATAAAGCCATCCATGTCATTACGGATGCATCAATTTTTTTTTGTTTTCAGATTCCTTCTTTCGACACGAAAAAACAGTCACGTGACTTGACTCACGGGTAACTACTTTTTAAAACTTGGGCGGCTATTATTTTTTTTCACTTTAAAAAAAATAAAACATAAACATTATTAACTATTCTGAAAGAATAGACACACTAAATAACTACTAACTACTACATAACTACTATATACTATATAACTGACATGTCAACAACTTGATACTATTAAAAACGATTTTAAAATTAAGAAAGAAAATTGATCCTATGATGACACCACAATGGCACAAACGATGCAGGAAACTAACGCCATGGTACCACGTTGATGTGTACCAGTTCTTAAACTGACACCAAAGTTTGTGTGATTAGTTGAACTTTTATTGCTGTTTTTTGTAGTGCCTTTATGAGAGGATACAGAACCCGCAAGGAGTCCAGTATTTAAGCCGGAAATGTAACTGCCTGCGTTAGTGTTAGGGTTAGGGTTAGACTTTGGATTGGAATTACTTGTACTTCCCTTGGTACTACCTTTACTTGATGAAGAGCTGGAACCTTTAGAACTACTACTCGAATGACTGCTTGAATGACTACTTACATGGCCGCCACCGCCACCGCGAGCCAATGCCATTTTTAATTGTAACTCTAAATCTATATCACCTAAGTCAATCTCACCGCCTTTAGATTGAAAATCCCTGACTGGCAGCACATTATGGGTTTCAGGACTCAACAACTTAGGTTTCTGTAACAGTTTATCTTGATCCTGACTGAAGTCATTGTTTGCGAAAACGATCGAACTGACGAAAGCAAAGAGACTTAAAAATTGCACAAAGGATTTCATAAAAATATTTTCTTTTGATATTTTCTTGTGATATCTTTACAGAAACAAACTGCCAATAGCCAAGTATTTCTTCAATATATATACAAGTACATAGTTAATTTGAAGACTTTTTTGTTCTGAAAATTTCTTGTCTTCGAAGGTTAAGCCTCAACGTTTTAGGGCTAATAAAATGAATAGTCATCCCTGAAGTCGGTGTAGATCAGTTTACGTTGAAGTAGTCATAGACAAAATCGGGCTGCAAACTGGGTGCCTCATAAAGTTTTTGTAGATTTGCTCTGTATGTTTTGGGGTTAGGTTTTAAAATTTTATTTTTTTGGATTCTGGCACAAAAATCAACTGCGCCCTCGTCCCTGTGCCCATTCAAATGTGCCTCAACTGGCGTACATCAATGACTCTACCAACAATTTAGTTGCTGTGCTGCTTCATTGGAGGCGAAGTTAAACACATCTAACGCAAATAAAACATGAGCTGACAACAAGCAGGTCACGTTCAGTGGTCCTTCTGCGTGATGGAGTGTCTTCAAAGAAAATTGATATTGATATATTAATAATTAAAACTTGATGTTAAATAAGTCCACCATTCTGCATAAAAAAGTGTTATAAATAATAGTAAATTAAGAAATAAAAAAGGAATGGAAAAAATTAGCCATTCATTAAAGTATTAGATAGGTTTAGCGGAGACCGGTTAGGCCCTTAAGAATTATATTGTTCATTTTCTCTCGTTTCACACAGGAAAAAAAATTAAAGTATATTAAATCTGGCTTATGTTTAAAATCAAACTTCTTCCATATGTCTTGTACCATCAGCTGCAGTATTTCCAGTGACAGCACTTTGAGCACCTGTTTCGCCGTATTTTTCTTGATTATAAGAATGTGTTGTAGATTCACCAGCAGTAGTCATTGTATGTGTATCAGCCATTGGAGCAGTAGTACCTCCAACAACACCTGGTTCCATATCATAAGTAGGGCGTGCCAAAGGTTTTTCAAATGCCAACCCTGTGAAACGTTGGAATTTGGCACCCAAATAAGATCCATCCTTCCAGACACCTTGGCCACCAAAGTTCCTTATAATTGGCTTCAAGACGTTGATACCAAGCAAGATACATGTGATGACAAACAACACAAAGGCAAATCCTGAAAATGCAATGGCGGTCTTAGAAGTATTACAAGCTCTGTGGAAGCTTTTAGTGGTGTAACGGCCAGTAAATGGATTATACTCACCACCAGAATCTAGAAATTGATTGAACGACCCAAATGATGGATCATACGAGCTCACAACATTATTACCACAACCATGTTCACCTACACTCTTTGCCACAACAATGAATGCACATAACCATAGCAGACACATAATACCTTCAGCAATCAATAACACACCAGCAAAGACAAATTGAGGAGCAAATAATGTACCTAACATGACGGCCAGCAAGTAAAATGTAGATATGACACCAACAGCTAGAGCAAAGTTGGTCTTATGGTTACTATGCTCATGATAGTCATGAATTGCGAATGACAATAGAGAAAAGACTATGACCGACGAGGCAAACTGAAGGATTCTCAAGGTGAGAGTTAATCCCATATGCTCTGCAAAAGTCCTCTTACCAGTAACGACAGCTGTACCTGTTGTACCGACAGTACCTCCACCAACTGGTTTTTCATAAGTTTGCTGATAAGCTTGTTGAGTTCCACCTGCATTATAGTTTACATTTGGATTATTGTAACCAGCATTTGTGTTATCATAAGTGTCCCTGTCCTGATAATTAGTGTTAACGTTTGCATCAACGTTAGGATTCGTAGTAGTATTCATTTTTCACTGATATTTTTTTGTTTGAAATTGTGAGTTGTCAACCTTATTTGAGAGACAGATGGTAGCCATCCATGGCATTGCGGATCTACCTTCTTGGCATTATATATATTGAAATACCAACAAGGGATTGCGCTGAGCCAATAAAATTGAGTCATCTAAACCTTTCAATTGGTTGATTGACAGATTAACTCCAAATTAAGGGATAACTGTTATGACTATAATAGTATCATATGTCCTAACGTCTATGGTTAAGGTGAGTTATAGATGCCCCTTATCATCCAGAATGATTATTCATCAGCGGGGAGGAAGTCATAGAAATGCAGTGGTGGTGGTGGTGGTGCTGACATTTTTCATTTTCCATTGCAAACACGGCTATTTGGATTTTTCATGTAATCAGCTTATCGCGATGCCAATACGTAAGTACCAACCACCTATAGAACGTCTCCTTTGCTAACACCATCCTCATCGGATGAAAATGCTCATTAGAGGGGGATGTTGAGTCATGTGTGTCACCATCATAAATTCCTGTTTACCTGTATCTGTACTTCCCTTTTGAAAAGAGGTCCATCCGGTTTTTCGTATCTATAAATATGTACACACTACTTATCTCAATTCTTACTGTCTAGAATAATAGTCACTGGCCCCTCATTAGTCAATGAACAGCTCATCATTGCACCGAATTCACCGTCAGAGACATTATCATCACCCAATTCTACCTTCAAGGATTTCAGGAAGTATTCATACAGTTCCTTGGCAATGTGACCCTTTTGAGCCATATGGAAGTCAGGCTTTGTACCCTTCTTAGTCTTGGCATATAGCGTAAATTGAGAAATCGACAATATTTGACCCTTAACGTCTTTGATACTCTGCTTCCAAAAATTATCTTGGTCATCTTCAAAGATTCTCAAATTGACCACTTTCCTGGTTAACTTATCAATATCATCCTTCGTATCTTCTGTTGAGATACCCACCAATAACATATAACCAAGTTTTATACTTTATCAAGCGCAGACAGCATGGCTGAACATGTTAGTACTCTCGAGAAACATGCGGTATTGCTTTGTAACCATTTCCCTAACATACCTAGAAATAATTTTAGAATCCACTGTGACAGACGCTTGACTAACTTTTTGTAGCACAATCTTCATATTTTTTGTTCTTGTCTTATTAACTTAGCACAAGGCAATTGAGGAATGCAATTGCTGAGGTCTTTTCCTTTACAGAACTGAAACTTTTTTTTTTCATCCGCGCTTAACTATTCTCAACTAGTACCTTGTGCAAATAATTCCTGCTAGTGGAATAAGTGATCATCACAATGATTATCATTTCTTATTCGCAATACCTCTGGTACTTGTATTATTCGAATATTCCAATCATCTGATGTACTGCCTCTTCCTTTAAACTTGTCTATTTCAAATGTACTGCTGATTCCAGAATATCAATGAATTACGCGTCTTCGTGTTCCTCCATTGTTTACATATCCGTAGTTCCTGAAATTTTCCACTAATTCATTTTCCAGATGAACTTCACTTCAAAAAGGAAACCAGGAGATTAAGCACATTAGAGATGTCTGGTAATTATGTTTTTATCACCTCACCTACACAGTTTCAAAAATTCCCAGATTCAAAACAAATTTTGTTGCAATTTGTGTCTTTGTTAACTGGCATCAAATATAGTGGAAGAAATTTTATCCTGGAGTTAAACGATTTCACTGAAAAAGAAAATGCAAACACTGGTTCTCACTTCCCATATCGTGTCAAATTAAGATGTGCCGATGATAATTCTCAAAAGTTAGCACAAATGACAATATCTCTACTTTGCCAATTTTTCGATTTTGATATTCCTGAATTGAAAACATTAAAAGAACCTTTCTTTATTGATGAAATCCATTTGGAAAGATTATGTTTTATTAATTGTAAAGTAACCTATGTGGGGAAAGGTGGGAAGTACAGCTTATTCTTGGAAGACATTAAACCTATAGACATTAATACTGCTATAGAGACAGCAAGACAAGCACAATCCACTTTGGAACAAAAGATTCTTTTGAAAATTTTTGAAAATTTGATTAGAATAAACAACGAATCCAAATATGACTTTAAATTTGTCAAGTTGGACAATTATAATAATAAATTAGCCCAATTTATACAGGAAAGACAGCCTAAAGTAATAAGGCCTATTCTTAATGAAGATCCAATGTTTGGAGTGGGTATGATATATGGCACAGGAGAAAATGAATTAAGGTCACAATTCGATTTCAATTCACAAATTTTAAACACACAATCACCTGATAGTTCAACTAATTCTAATTTGGATTCAATTGAGGAATCTGATATTAATTCCTCCTCGATAATGTCATCGAGAGATAATTCTAGGCATAGCATTACAGGAATTGTAGAAAGATCGCCTAAATTGAGAAAACTAAATCCTAGTATGGTAACTCCTAATCCACTGACGTGTAATCCAGAATATTATAGATGTGTCGACATGGGTACAATTTGTTATTTACAAGGTCGACTTATTGGTTCCTTACCTCTAAATTTAATTGAACGTAATTTGAAAACGTGTCCAGCTAGATTCTTCTTTCTTCCTAATGAATGGAAGGAACAAGATATGTCAAGATTACATCCAAATTATAACTGCATTGAGGTGATAGTGTCCGATTTCCAAATATTAACAGGAATGTTTCAAAAATTTACCACTGATTTTACTAAATTAAACCATTTCCTCTTGTATAACAAGTTTCAAGTGAAAATATTGAAAGATAAATTTTATTTCAAATTATTACAAAATAAAAATGAAGCAGAAGAAAACGTGGCCTTTGCACCGACATGGATATTACAAGAAATAGAAGTGGTTAAAACAAAGTCAACACCATTATTACATAGGCAAAATATTACAAAAGGAGAAAATGTAAAATCTATACCTCAGTCACCAGCTAATGGTAACGATAATTTGAACCAAGAATTGAATCAACAATTTGAAAGGTTTAAAAATGATACTGTAATTAAGTTTGAAGATTTAAAATTGTCGTCATCTCATGATGTAAAGTATGTTACCATGTTTGGTTTATTAGTTTCAGCCACATTCGAGAATCCACAGTATACATCGCTAGTATTTACAGACTTCACTAAAAACTCCATCGATCAAAAATACTTGTTTGGAAATTATTTAATTGATCCCATAAAGAGAATGACTGGTGATCAAGGATTCCGTGTCATTATGTATCCTGAACATTTCGATGTATTCAATAAAAACGTGGAAAAAGTATTTGGATCTACGTTAAGAGATTCCCTCAATGGTAGAGAAAATATTACCAATAAAGGGATAGTTTGTAAGATTTCCTTGAAGATAAAATTTTTTGTCAACAAAATGAATGCAATTTCTAGGGCTTGTATTCCCATAACGGTTTCTAATAGTTCATTGAGCTTGAAAGAATATAAAGTGCTAAATCATATTTATAAAGAAACACTAGAGAATATTAACATCTACGATCTGAACCAACATTTTAATTCTTTCATTAAATGCTTCCCATATAGTAAAGATTCAAGCGGTAACATACACGTGAATCTATCTATAGGCGAGCAAAAACTGGCCTCCATTCTAGATGAGGAAGAAGATGATGATGAAGAGGAGGATGCAATCGATCAAGATTTATCCACTACGATTAATGAAAAGTCCTACAGAGAGGACGAAACACAAGATGAAATACCAGATATTAACATCGACACTACCTCTTATACCGTGCGAGGGAATGGTAATATTCCACTTTTGAATATCTTACAAGATAATGAACCTATAATCTACACAGTACCTGGCAAATTAATTAATGTTGAGTACCACACTTCATACTTATGCTTAACAATCACAAATGATACGTTTGCTAAGGAAGCTATCGAACGGAATAGAATACTACGAATTGAAATATTTTCTACGGAGAACATACGATATTTCTTCAATTCAGGGTTAGAGCAACCATTGGTGGAAATGAGTACCCAATCCCAAGTAATAACAAGCACTACTTTAACCAATAATGACGATAACTTATCCATCTTGAAAAATCTTGTTGGAGAAGAATTCTCCTTCAATATCACCAGGGGTCTATTAAAATTATTCACTAACATTGGTGTCTCTGTATGGTGTCCTGCTGAATTCACTCTCGAAGAGATGAAAAGTCAGTTATTGTTGCGTCGCAATGGAGACTCTAAAGAGAACAAAAAAATGCTAATGGATAGCAAAAAGTACCCTGAACCGTTGTCCCTTATTCCCCCCACTGTTAAAGAGGAGGAAGAAGCGCAACAGCAATAGCAACAGTTACTAGTACAAATTACAGATTGAATGATCTAAATTTGCTGCCTGACCAATAAATTAATTCCAACACTACTCACCCTCTCAATACATCCAACCATCGCTGACATCGCTGTCGTCGTCATTGCAAGTTATCCTGAGACGGATCCCTTACATGGAGCGACACCGCGGCGCAGTCATTGGTCGCTTGTTCTAGAATTTTTCACTGCAGCAAGAGGAGACCCGATGAGGTGAGATGAATGAAATGTGACGGAGAGTGTCAACGATCCATTAGATTCAGAGCACCTCAAATATTGTGGTGTGAACCATATTGGATGGGATACTAATTCCTTCCTTCGATCAATTAGATTTGAACTTTTTTCCATCCCCTTTTTCCTTTGGAACACATTTTTAAAGGGATTGTATAAAAACGAAATGGTCGTTTATACGGACTCTCTTTTTCTCTTTCCTTTCTTCTTGTCTGTATAGTCTTTAGTTAATCAGCAAAGCTATTATATTGATAAGAATAAGAAATATTATTATAACTATATTCCAAATATGCAATTAAAAAGGTTTGTTAATCCAATAAGTTATTTGTTTCTCTTAGGTGCCGGGGTGATGACATTAATTTTGATCATATCAGGGGGTAGAGATGGTGGTATATTAAAAGGCTTTTACTGGTTACAGGCAGATACTCATGACTTTAATTCTGCTCCAAGCACAACCAGATGGTTCAATTACCAATTCTGCGGTTTTCAAAACAGTAATTTATTCAACTGTTCGTCAAGAGCTCCTGCCAAACCATTCTCTCCAAGGGATAACTTTGGTGCAAGTCCCAACATGCCCTCAACTTTCTTAAATAATAGGGACACTTATTTCTACCTTTCTAGAGTTGCTTGGGCAATGTTATTAATTGGGGTGTTTTTCACAGTGATTACGTTGATTCCTCAATTCTTAACTTTCTTTATGAACAATATTCATACAGGTAATTTGGCTATGGCCTTTTCATGGATTGCGTTCTTCTTCCTCATATTGGCTGCATGTTTGTACACAGGTTGCTATGTCAAGGCAAGAAAGGCCTTTCATCACAATGGTAGAAGTGCCAAGATCGGTTCTAAGAATTTTGCATTCATTTGGACATCTGTCGCTTTATTGCTTTTGAATTCACTTGCCATTACAGTGGCTATAGCCCTAGATAGGAAGAGAAACACTACTACTTATTACGATACTGATTCTCGTACGGAAAAGTCAACAATGCATTCAGGAAGAAGTTTCCCTCTATTTAAAAAAAGAACTAAGCAAAAGAATACAATGTTTGCTACAAATGATATTAATATGGTTTCTCAACCTCAATCTCAACCGGTAACTGTGGAAGAGCATCTCCCAGCCGGTCTGGAACCTGTCATACTTCCTCAAGAACAAGTTTGACCTGTTTCTACTTCGAACTAATGATATCCTGCTTTTTTTTCACTTCATGCTATTTCATTTCACATAGTCTAATCTATTAATAATTTTGATACCTTTATTTCTACCACCTATTACTGTTATATGCCTTTTCTTATGCTGGTCAACACGCCCATCTCTATCACAACCTTATTCTTTCATTAAATCATTATCACTGCTACTTCCGAATCATATTCTATTAGTCGTCTTTCAACCCTACAACCTATAAGAGAATCAAATTAATGTAACTTTTATTATTAATAATATATATTGAATCTAATACTAACAATTTATTCTTTTTTTTAACCTTTCAAATGTTTTGTATATAGAAATAGTAAGAAAACTTTAGATCCAAATCAAGAACATCATGAACGTGAGCAATATCCAGTGGATGCTTTCTATGCAGGCAATGAAGATCCATTGAGTCCATCAACTCGTTTAAAAGATGACAGTTCTACTCCGAAGGCTGTAAACCAAGATTTGTTCGGTCACGATCCTAAGAACGCTAATATCCCCGGTTCATTCCCAGCAAATAGCAACAATAATGACGAAGATAATAATAATTTAGCTAAGACTTTTAGCACCACTAAACCCATTCAACAAGATCTAGGAGAGTTCAATCAAGATAAAGATACTCATTATAAATTAAGTTCAACATCTTCTGACCAAAGTAAAGAAAGAAGAACTTCATTAACTGAGAAATTTAAGAATGTGATTGGTATTAATAAAGGCAAACATCCAAATGATCCAAATGATCTAAAAACTCAACCAGTTATTGTATCTTATCCAGATTCTAATCGTGGTACTTCTACTACTGCTACTACTGATCCTAATAGGGGTGCTGGCCTTGAAATTGCACCTACTGGTGCTGCTGCCGCCACTGCAGCTCTCACCAGAAAAAAACAAAAAGATCCATCAGTTTTTTCCACTGAGACACAAAAGGCTACGAATACTGACAAAGATGCGTATGGTGTTTATAATCCAACTCCTTCAACTTTTGATACCACGAAGCAAACTGATCCAGTGAAGAACCAAAAACGAGGGGAAAACATTCCAGGATGTGGCATAGCAAAAGGAAAGACTGCGTCCCACTACAAACCAGGTGAGAATAGTGCCACTACTAGAAGAAAATTGTCACAATCTGATATGTATGCTACAAAACTAGGTGATGAGAATACGGCCGTTGCAGGTTTTGAGGATACAGAGAAAGTTGCAGTTCCAGGTACAACCATGCATACAAATGCTAATAATGAAATAAAACATCACCACCACCATCATCATCATCATGAAAACATTGTCGGTACTGGTGCTGTTAGATATCCTACAGAACAGGTTAATGCTGCTAATTTGGGTGTCGTTGGCCTTGCTGAAGATATAAGCAAGGGTCGAGGAGACACTTTGAATAAAGGTAATATGCATCGCAAACCGGGTGAACTTAGTGAAAAGACTAAGAACAAATTCGAAAAGGCCAAAGAAACTGGCACTCCAAATGTTATTCAAAACCAAGACCAAGGCAAACCACATCGCAATCCCAATGCCATTAGTGATGAAGCCCAGGAAAGAATTGCACATTCTAAAGTTTATGGTATCTCTGAAGAAACGAACGTACCAACTTGCGAAACAAAACTTGGTGAAGACAGTGCTGAAATTAGAAGAAAATTGTCCGACTCTGCTATGTATAGTGATATTCCAGGAGTGAATACATCGTATTCCAAGTTTGAGTCAGGCAGTGATAAACGTTCTAGATCAGAGAAGCATGAAGAAAAAACTTCAGGATCCAAGAGTCCCCCTGGAGAAAAGCACGTATTTGCAACATCCACTATTGCAGGTGTATCTCCTAAAAAGACAACTAGGATGAACTCTGATACTGGCCAAAAGGACCTAACATTGAAGAATAGAGTGCGTGATATTAAGAAAGAACCAACTGCTGATAAAGAGATTAATTCGTTCGACTGGAAGGGTATTGAAGAATCTCATAAGAAGGTATCATCAACACTAGAACCTGATAGTGGTACTGAAACATACGTACCAGGAAATAGTTTTGACTGGAGAGCTGATCTTGGTTCAACAAAGAAAGAAGGAGCACGTACTGATTCTAAGGGTTATGTACCAGGTAATAATTTTGATTGGAAAGCCGAATCAAATATGAAGAAAGGTGACACTGGAATTAAAGCTACTCCCTTGAAAGATAGAGATCATAATACTATGCAAGAAAAATTTGGTAGTAAGAGGACTAGTTCCTTCCCGGAGACTAGTGAACATACCAGTAATGTAGGTATTAGTGATACTGGCAAGACTAAAGGATTTCAATATCACAGTAACAAGGCAATAGTTACAGATTTAAACGAAGATGCATCAACCAATCTTGATTATGATGAAACTAAACGGTTACTGAGTGGCAAACAGTTGAATAAGGGTGTTGAAGATAGTAGTACTGGATTATCAGACAATAGGAATACAGTCTTGGATAAAAAGTATAACTATGAAATTGTTAAGGATATTCCAACCGATATCAATGCTGGTGCTATTTCCCATGATGGGCAAGTTGTCCATCAATTAGAACCAACTGGAAATCATACCAAGGGAGTAAATACAAAAAGTAGTCAAGATACTTATTTCAACGATGATCTCGGAACTGAGAACAAAAACAAGATTGACAGAAACACACAAGAAGGTGACGTTCCTAAATTTGCTTACTCCTCATCTAATGGAGGTCAAGTGCCTGTGTTTAAACCACAAGTACAAGGGCAATACAAAGATGATACCACAAATTTTCATGAAGGTTTACATGGTGGAAACCAACATGAAGGTGAATCCATTGCTGATACTCAAAGAACCATATTTGAAGGCCAAGGTGTTCATGATGCGGATTCTAGGTATTCCACCCCAACTGCTCAAGATTCCTATGGTGAACAAGAATATATTAAAAGAGGAAAAAGTGATCATCTCTCAACTGAAAAGCATGAGGTTAAAACAGAACAAAACACTATGAAATCACCAAAATCAGTCAATCAAGAAAAACAGGGTGATGGTAGCTATCATAGTAGTGTTTCTACCAAGACAGTTGGTAATTCTCCAAGCTTAATTGATCCTGATGTACCCACTTATGGATACAAAGAGACAAAAGAGACTTCATACACTACAGAAACGAATGATGGCTATGATAGAAAGAAACCAGTTGGTTCAACTGGCAGTTTTGGGACATTTTCATCCGATGGAGAACATTACGTTACTAAGACTATTGCAGGAGATTCCATGGGGCACACTGATACAACTCCAAGAAGTCAACGTAGCAGAAGAAGAAGCAGCGAAGTAGTCATCGATGAAACCAGAAGAGACAGCAAAGGTGGTTTCTTCAGGAGGGTCAGTGTTGGTTTTATCAATAACTTACCAAAACCTAAAATGTAGGTAGAGTATTATCTGCAAGATACTAATCCATTTATTTTGTTTTACGATTTTTTCTCTTTTGTTTTTGAATTATTTTATGATATTTTATCTTTTATTTGTTATTGTTTCCCATATACCACAATACAGACTACAGGACTAATCAATTTACTGGATTGAAAACCTAGTGATTGACCCGGTAATGACCCACACTATATATTTATTTAGCTTAAGTTCAAATTTAGTCTATGTATGAACAATATGCTTAATTTCCTATTTAGTTGATGTTAATTATAACACAATTTCCTAATTGGGGCGCATACAGCGTCATTTTGCACGACGCTCTAACCCGTTAGTCAAATGGAAAACAACCGTTGATAAACAACAGTGACCAGCATCTTTTGGAGTGAATTGAACTACGAGACAAAGGACACAAAAACGCTTTCCACAAGGAACCAGTATCATTGTTGGTACTAGCACTACAAAACTATACATATCAATCGAAAGGTTAGCTTTCTCTGTTTTTACTGTTGATCGATTAAGTTATTCGGGCGGTTCCCATCTCAATTCTTTCAACCCTTTAAAAGTGATAAAATATCAAACTACAGTATTTCTGCTGAAACAATTGAACTCAAGCATTTTTGAATACCAAGTTTTCCATCAAAAGAATTAAAAGGCATAAACAGCGTATTCCTACTGAAGAATAACATCATAAAATTTAGCAAAAGACCGATAATAACGGCATTTATATTATTTCTTTACTATCAGTTGTAACGAGTGAATTTTGAAATATACCTGCCACCCTCCTTCTCTACATATCAATAAACACGTTTGGGAAGCAAGAGCGAAACATTTACTATATTTTACACTCCATAAGAGAATTATCATTTATTAATCATGTCTCTGATACAAGATAATGAACGTTTAGATAATGCAAATCATCATTCTACCCGAGAATCTGTACCATTACCATTTTCAAATGGTGATTTCCATTCGAATAGTTTCAATAGAGACGGTTCAATACTCAATAATGCAGCAGATAATAATATGAATGGTCAATCTCAGCATGCTGAAAATACCTCTCCATTAAACCTTTCTTCTATTCTTCATGATTTTTCATTAAATGATAGTGATATTCACTCGGATTCCGCTGCATTGCCTGGTGCTATGCATGCGGAAAAAAATGGACCATACTTATTAAAAATTAGAAACGTACCACTGGACCTCTCGTTGCGGGAATGTTATGCTCTATTCGCTCTAGCTAGTAATGTGATACATGTGGAATTAATTAATGGGATTCAGGAAGTACTAAACTCTGAGAAAAGACAAGAAACCTACATACTAGCAAGATTCAATTCCTTACCTCTTGCATCACAGTATGCCACAATATTAAGTTTAAAGACAGAATTATTTGGCCCAACTTTCCCTTTTAAATCGTACATTGAAATGATGGATGAATCTACGGGGAAACTGTTAGCATTCCAAACTCTATCTCAAAATCAACAAAACTACAGACTTATAGGTTCAAACGGATCATCAGCTATAAATACAACATTTCATTCTTCACTAGCATCATCTTCTACAGGGAAACCAAGGCCAAACTTATTACAACAAAGGTCTAGATTTTCATTTAGTGATCCATTTTCAGATGATGTAGGAAGCCAACAACAGCAACAATCACAGCAAATGAACAACACTTCTCAATATATACAATCACCACAACAACCGCAAGGGTTAACAAGTCAATCAAATGGTTCTCATGTTGATATAAATAATACACTACCAACTGGTAAATCCTTTTTGTTAATGGAAAATGGTGACTTAAATGAGAATATTTGGGGATCTAACGGAATTACAGCATCGAATGCATACTCAGCTACACCACAGCAAAATACGCCTTCCATGGATTGGAATCCCAGCTTAAGAAATCCAAATTCATCATTTTTTCTTCCTTCGGCCAACACCAATTCCAATTCTTTGCCACCAGTTGAAATGCCCCAAATGCATTCTCAAAATGTAAGGCAGGTTGATTCTGCTAATTTATCAATCCATTCATCTACTCCTATTCAATCTTACGGGATGATGAACCAACTGTTGCCACCCTCTCAACCCCTACCGAATATACAACAGCATACTTTAGAAGGATCCATAAATTCACAATCGGCTTTGTCTGCATTTGGACATATTCCACAACCTAAAATACAGCCACCTCAACTATCGCAACAACAACAAGAACAACAAGAACAGCAGCAGCAATCAATATTGCCTGCAAGTCAGCAATTTCTAGGTTCGCAATCGATCAACGGATCTAACAGGGCCTTACTAAACGGACATACTTTAAGCAAAAAGACGTCTACTTCATCGATTACTCCATCAGCTTCTACTACGATTTCACAAGCAGATTTGTCACTGTTGGCAAAGGTTCCGCCGCCAGCTAATCCGGCGGACCAGAATCCACCTTGTAATACATTATATGTGGGCAATTTACCGCCTGATGCCACTGAACAAGAACTAAGACAATTGTTTGCAACACAAGATGGCTTTAGGAGATTATCTTTCAGAAATAAAAATACAAATGGTCATGGTCACGGACCAATGTGCTTTGTTGAATTTGAAGATATCAGTTTTGCCACTCGAGCATTGGCTGAATTATACGGTAGTCAACTTCCTAGACCTACGCTAAGTAGTAAAGGTGGTATTAGATTAAGTTTTTCAAAGAATCCCCTCGGAGTAAGAGGCTCTAATAACAGAAAAGCTGCAAGTAACTACAATTATTCTACAACCTATGGTAAGATTTAGTCACATCCTTGGGTAACTATGGCTTCGATGATAGACGACATGTTTGCTTGTTTTGTACAGTGCCATGATATTGTGTACGTCTTTTCTGTCAAATTAGCGTTTGTAAGAGCTCTTGATGCTACTTTTGTGCTTTTCTCGTTATTATTATTTTTTTTTTTTTGATTCTCAAATCCATTTCTTATCATATTCTATTTTATTCTTTTCTATTTCATTCAATCTCATTCTAATCAATCCATTGCTATTCAAGAATGTTCGTTTGTTCTATTATTGTCATATCATAAGCATTTTTTCTCCATTTCGGACATATCTTTTATATATACATCTTTCAAGATTCTATTATATTAAAATTAATTATAATAATAAAACACTTTCTTTTTAATACTATAAAAACTTTCTTTTTTCTACCGTTTTGTGATTACTTTTGTTTGTTTTCATTTTAATATAAAACATGTATTAATAACGTCTTAACCTACAATACTCTAATTTTTTTCAGACACAATCGAGTTTAAGTCACTGTAAGTGTCGCCTTTCTTTAAATGAGATTTTGAATGAGTGGCAGAAGCCAATGATGAGGTAGAAATATTTGCAGCCTGTTGTTTCAATAGCTTCTCTCTTAATTTTAGGTCGTGCGCCTTCTTCTCTAGTTCTTGAATACGTTTTTGCAATTCTTTGGCCGATTGGGCTTCCAATTCCTCCAATTTTTGTTGTCTCGCAATGATACGTTCGTGTCTTAGCACGTATGGTACTGTTTCAGAAATGTTTCTTAACTTTGTTCTCTCTGGAGTGTCTGCCAAATTTGGAATTCTTGGAGATGCTTCTTGTTTAATATTTCTTATAATTTGCTCATTTTCAGCTCTAATATCATTGGACATTTGTTTTATTGGCGATTCCTCTTCAGTAGAACCTTCATGTTTCATCTTAGGTGTTGCCGGCAATTCTGAATTCAAAGTTATTGACTGTGACGACTTGAAATGCCCAGTATTTATTAGAGAAGCAAAATTGCTTAAGCTTGGTGCCGTAGACTGTCTCTTAGACTCCATGTTACTAGTGGAGGCGTCATCGTCTTCTTCATTCGTCATGATTGGATCATCTTGTGTCACAGTGGATAATTTATCAGCTCTATAGTTTTCGTAAAGCAAGTTTTGTGTAGTATCCTTAAATTCTTGTAAATGAGAACCAAAAAGAACATTCTTCAAAATATGTAGATCTGATATATTATTATCATCTATTTCTATGGATCCCCAAGGATATTCTCTAACATATTTGCCATTAGCGTCTTTCGTATCAGAGGAAACTATAGCAAATGGTTGCAACGCGGATAGGACTCTATTTTCTTCAATGGCTTCGAAATCCTCATCATCAGAATCAATCTCAAATTTATAAATTGGTACATGAAACCTTTCCACATCATCCATTATATTTCTCCTAAATGACTTCAATTCCTCTTTAGTCAATGAATCCGCCTTAGCAATAACAGGTAACACGTTGGTATAATGTGATAGTCGTTTCATTAATTCGACATCTAGTTCTCTTAATCCATGGCCAGTAGGTTCAATAAAATACAATGCGATATGAACTCTAGTATCCTCAAAACGTGGGTTTCTTTTAATCCGTGTCTCTTCAGCAAGAACAGTATCAAATTGTTGTTCCAAGTATGACGTGATTTCATCAAAGCATAAAGTGTCGTCTAAATTTTCGTTGATACCTTGAGTGTTTATCAAATTGAAAAGTAAAGTATCATCATCATTAGTATGTCCTTTTTCATTAGGAGAACCAGTAATTTCTAAAGATGTAGATGTTATGGTAATACCAGATTCTATAGCGGAACGATCTGGATCAAATTCTGCCATAAATGAGGGAATACCATTTTTTGAATTAAAGGAAACCACTTTTGTAGGTGATATGATCTTCACCCTTGGAGAAATCAAATCAAAATTTTCCATATAATCTGCATTTTTAAACTTATGAGGAAAAATGTTAGATTCTAATAAGTTATTGGCAAAAGTGGTCTTACCAGTACCTGAATTCCCACATAGTAACAAAGTGTACGTGATCCCACGTCTATGTTCCTTCTTTCTACGAAACAAATTCTGAGGCAGCGCTGGACTAGATTGCATGATAATAATTGGCTAGCGTACTAGGTACTTGATCAAACCGAGAGTCTCTCACTGTTGACATGTTCATACAGATTTTGGTCTACGTTAAGTTATGCTTCAACGTTCTGCGAAATCGTCTACAACGGTTGATGTGAACAAGATGCAGAAAAAAATTCAAAGTTGAAAAAAAAAAAATTGGTTTTTAACAGGTTGATGACTTGATTTGCAAAGTTTAAGCTTTTTGGTCGAATTGATTTGGAAGTTAAGTGTTTAGCAATACTGCTCCTATAAAATCCATCTGAATTCTAATACCTATTGTTTCATCGTGTGAGGGTGTCGTGTCCCAATATATTCATTCATTACTGCTGGCAATATTCTTTTTTTCAAAATTCCACCATTTAATCTGTTCTTCATAAGAATCTGCCTGTTTGAGTAACTCATTCAGATTAAAATTACTTTGTAGGAGATCTTTATCTAGAAGAAAAACTTGCCCTAGGAGGCAAAGGAGACTACACTCATAAAATTGATCGATTATACATATAAAGGTTTTTCTTTTACATTATGAACGGTTTGGATTTTCGAACATTATCAGATCAAACCAATTCTCCTATAGGCATTAATTATCAACCATCCACACTGGATACTTTTATAATAAAAGCATATCAACTATTATCGCGTAGTGGAGCTGTGAATGCATCATCATTATACAATACACCTTCACCACAGACGACAGTAATCACGCCAGTATCAAACGCTACAGAAGCTGCTTCTAATCCCTCCACAGATGTGACACAATTGAATTCAAATAGTATTTCCAACTCTTTTGTGGAGAAGAAGAAGTCTTCCGAAGATTATACTAGAATTTTTTTGAAGATGTCTCGAATATATGGTGCATCAGTAGCAATTGGATTGAATAATGGTAATAATGATGACCGGTCCATTTCACCAAAATCGCCTATAGAACTGTTGCAAAAATTTCAACAGATTATGAAAGAGCTGGAATTAAGTTTCGATGTTAGCCCCTATAATAAATATTTCAATAAATTAGACCATGAAACGTACCTGATTAAGGATGATTCTGAATTACAAAATGATCCGCTTTGGCAACGAGTGACAAAAAACATATATTCAATATATGATCCACAGACAGATACCATACTGAATCAGAATGAGAAGAAGACGTTAGTTTCAACAAGTTCGGCGGCGACAGCGACAAGCTCATCGCCTAAGAAGAATACTGCCACCAAACCAACTAAGAGGAGAAGTCGAAAGAACGATAAAGTTACGAAGAACACAAAGAAAAATAATATTCCAAACAATAGTAAAGCAACAAGAGTTGCGAACAAGTCAGGACCGAAGACAACATCACAGACACCTAACACCATTGAAACGACGATAAGTAATGGCACTTTAAATCCGAGTGTATTGGATTCAGCATTGGACAAAAAATTTCAACATTTCCAGCAAGATATGGCCTCTCGATCTTTGAGTGGCTATTATACTCAACCTACCAGTCCTGGCTCTTTAGGTTTCAATTTCAATGATGAAGCTACCAATAATGCAATGAATAATGTACTTAACAACTCTACCTTTGCATCTGGAAACGGCGTTTCTTTGTTGAAAAGGAGATCTATGGGTGCTCTAGGGGTAGAAAATTTCGATGATAATGCCATGGAAGAATTATTACAATTAACAGATCCATTGAAGAAACAAAAACTGAATTCTCCCATGATATTTAACAACATTTCCATGAATTCAATACCTACAATTAACGGACCTAATGTTAATAATATTTCTGGCATTTTAAATGACAAAAACTTGAGTACAAGTGAAGGAACATCAACGAACAATATAGACGCTACACAACTGGATTCTAACACTCCGGGAGCCATACTGGCTATTAATACTCCACTCGAAAATATGTCAAGTATACTCAATTTGAAACATGAAATTCAAAGCACTTATAATAATTTGATCCTGGAGAAGGACAACAGAATTTCACAATTACAACGTGATCTTGAGATTCAACGGCAAGAGTGCCAATGGTTAAAGAAAATGCTAATAGAAGATATGGGATACGTAAGAGGGGAATTGAAGAAGATGAAACGATAGTATTGGTAGTTTAATGACTACGTATGTTTGTTTTTTCAAATCAATGAAGCATATGATGGAAAAAAAGAACGTTATATAATAGCCTTAGGTGTTAGTAGTTAGTTAATAAATGTGTTGGTTCTCTATTATTCGAGAATTCAGAAAAGTTTGATCTATATAGAATTAATACTTTTTCTTGACTGTTGATACTGTTGATGTCTGTGGTTGTTGTTGCCTGAGTACACATTTTTTTTTTGCATGTGTCGCTGTGAGAAAAAAAAAAACATTTGTAGATTTGAACTTTAATGACGAAGTAGGATCTTTGAATAAAACTGGACTGTTTGACACAGTTTTGCTAGCCGTATCACCCTATACTAAGCATTATAGAATAATGTCTGACTGGAAAGTTGATCCTGATACGCGTAGACGTTTATTACAATTACAAAAGATTGGCACTAATAAGAAATGTGTCGACTGTCATGCTCCAAATCCACAATGGGCCTCACCAAAGTTTGGTATTTTCATTTGCTTAGAGTGTGCTGGGACACATAGAAGTTTGGGTGTTCATATATCGTTTGTCAGATCTATTACGATGGATCAATTCAAAACAGATGAATTAAAAAGAATGGAAAATGGTGGGAACCAACAATTTAACGACTATATGTCATCTCATGGCGTTGATTTGTCTTTACCACAAAAAATCAAGTACGATAACGTAATTGCTGAAGACTATAAACAAAAGCTGACTTGTTTAACGGAAGGAACTGAGTTTGTAGAACCAGAACATTCAGACTTTGATCCCTCTAGTCTGTCAGCTCAGGGAAATAAATCTACTACCATTGAAATTCCGTTAGAAAATCGTCGCTCTAATACTGCAAAAGTTGGCGATGATCAAAAGGAAAGAAATGAAGCATATTTTGCTAAATTAGGTCAAAAGAATCAATCTAAACCCGAACATCTACCTCCATCTCAAGGTGGGAAATACCAAGGTTTTGGTAGTACACCTTTTAACTCAAGTGATAATGGTTCAGCCAGTAATTCACAGGCCAATCTAAACTCTAATACTTTAAGTTTGGAAAACCTTCAAAAGGATCCATTAGGAACTTTGACAAGAAGCTGGGGATTGTTCTCTAATGCGGTTACTAAATCATTAGATGATGTTAATGAGACGGTTATCAAACCTGGTGTTCAACAATGGCAATCGGGTGAATTATCTGAAGAAACAAGAAGAGCAGCTGGTCAATTTGGACAAAAATTTCAAGAAACTAGTAATTATGGCTTCCAAGCCATTCAACAGTTCACTAAAAACTTACAGGAACAGTATAGATTTGATGAACAGACAGGCGCTGCTAACGCAGAATACAAACAAATAGGCAAAGATGAATATGTTCAATCACCAACAAAGGATAGAACGTCTAAGAAAACTGAAGAGGAAGAATGGGATGAATTTTAATATAGACAGATCATACTTCAAAACATAAATTCAATTACATAATTTTTATTTTATAAAGCCATTTTCTAAATTATTTATTTCTTTTTCCAAAACATCTTTTCAAACTCAAAGAAAAATCTGTAATATTCTACAACTTTTCTATCAATTCTAAAATTATTTTTTATAGTAACTTGGTCTTTGATAGTCATTTCCTTTTCTAAAGAATATTCGATTCCAACAAAAAGTAAAGAAATTATTATAAAAATTAAGTTCAGTTTTCAAAAGAAAATGCCCTTGTAAGATGAATCAAAATACAAAAACTTCCAATTTTACAACGTGAGATGTTAAAATGTAAAATTACTAAGAGATCAAGAAATACGCCAAATGTTCAACATCACTTAGTTTAATAAATTATGGACTAAAAAAGCATCTCCTAAAATCTAACGGAGACTATTTATCGATTTGTTAAGAAAAAAATCTATTCCTCTTCGGGAAATTTTTGCAAGATAATATATCTTAATTCTTTATCAATTCCATTGCAAAAGACTCAAAATATAGAGGTGCCACAGCACACGAGTTCATCAAATTTTCCTGTCCTAGTATTTCTTGGGATTAAACGATTGGATTGGTTTAAGCAAATATCAAGAATATAGACTTGGGATTCATGTACAAATGGATGCAGGAGTGGTATTTTATGTGTGTACGTCGCTATAGAACCCAGTGATAAGAACTCTTGAAAAGGATAAACATGTGCATTTGGAATTGAAAAAAGTTCCTTCATCTTTTGTTGGTAGATTTCCACATTAGGTATAATTGGAACTGATGTTCTTCATCGGTATGAAAAAGATGTAGAAGAAACTCTAAGAAAAACTAAAAACTTGGATGAATATCGTTCTCCTCCATGTGCATATTATTTTTTCGAGAGCCTCAAATCAGCGTGTTAAAAAATACATCAGAATATGCATTGGTTTTTACGTAATCGGACATAACAACAAGTCAGTTTCTAGGTAATTTCTATGGAAATCCACCATTTTTCTGAACAAAACTGGACCATTAAAGGTTATGTGATCTGTACGTTATCCACTGTACTCAATATATGCTAATATGTACGTGTTGCTAACAAACGATTGTACAAAGAATTCTATCATGGACGCCAAAAGTTACCACCAATAGCATTGGTAATGAATAAAATTATAATGATAATCTACGTTCATCTTTGCATTGTTCATACGGATTTCGATTCCCAAACGCCGAATAAAATCCCTTCGACATTTTTTACCTAGTCTACATGCAGAATATTCACTCACGCTGTATTTTTAGCTTATTTCATGTACCATTGATCCCTGCAACATATTCACTGATGAGCTAGTAATATATTCTTTTTTCGCCATATTAGGAAAAATGAAAGGAGATATACCAATCGATGGGTCCCAAAATTCAGGTTCATTTACCTCGATCAGGATTGGAGGCAACATGAAAGTGTCACGAAATATTGATTGATTATTTGCCCATTTTAGTCAAAAGAATACACCACCAAATAGCAAATTTATTATAATTTTGGCGTCTTGATAACTTCAATCGCCAAAATTAATCTCATCTACAACATAACAAGAGTGACCTTTTCCAATAACGAATATGAATACAATTATATCGAATTAACCCAAAAAAAATTAACGTATTAAAGCAGTAACTATTTGTCTTGTCGTAGTAATATAATAATTCCTTCCCAAATTATAACGTCTCTTTCCTTCTGTTATTAATGTAGATTTACAAGTATAACGACAATATTTTAATCATATTTTATTTAAATACCATATGTTAGAAGAAGGAACTAGAATTATAATGGCCAATGGTCAAATGAAGGATATTTCTGAATTATCTGTCAATTCATATGTGATGTGTGAAGATGGATCATCATCAAGGGTTGCATCAATTTATAATGACACTCAAATGGTGTACAAAATAACACAAAGGACAAGGCACAGGGCTTATGAAGGTGAGCCAGGAAGAATTGATCCACTCCGTAGACGTGTTTATCAGAGACTCGAAGTGAAATGCACGGCTACTCATCAATTGAATTTAAGGACTTTAACAAAACCGACATTGGAAAATTCTTTTAAAAGAAATCATTATGTTGTTAAATGGAAACAAATGCACAATGTAACAACAATTGATGGAAGAACCATTACCATTCCCAAAATCCATAACAAAGACTTCCCGATGACTATAGAAGGAGAATTTGCCGCCGCCGCCTTTTTGGAAGATGTTAAGCATGAATATGGTACCAAATTCATTTACAATTTAGAATTGCGGGATATCGACTACCTAAGTACACAAATATGCCAAATAACAACATTGAGATATACGCCATTTCTTGGTGGGAATGGTATTCTTTCCGAATTTTTGACTGGACAAAAACATCTTATAACTCAGAACACATTAATTATGGCTTGGCTTTTGGGACTTTGGATGGGTGATGGTACAACACAGAAGCCGGAAATATCTGTTGATAGTATTGACACCAGTTTGATGCAAAGTCTAGTAAAAATGGGAAGCTCATGGGGGTTAGATGCTGTCTATAAGGAGACTGTTATCCCATTAAGGGCTAAACATGTTCGTCTTTACTATGGAAGAAGTGATTCGAGGGAAAGAAAATTTAGGAAGGACAATATCTTCTGGAATGTTTTAGTAGATTTACGTTTCAAACGAGAAGAAGATGGGGTAAAACAAATTCCAGAATTTATGTGGACAGAAGATGTAGAAATTAGGGAGGCTTTCTTAGCCGGTTTAATCGATTCTGATGGTTACGTTCTTAAATCAAAACCAAACACTGATGTTCTCATTGTTGGTATCCAAACAATATATCCATCAATAATGAATGGTATTATAAATATTGCCCGTTCTCTGGGAATGACAGCTACGGTAACCACCAAGTCCGCAAAGAAGAATATCATTGAAAACCGTCAAATTCAATGTAAATTTGCTTATGATTGTACTATTTCTGGTAAGAGCAATTTACAAAATGTTCTATCCTACTGTCGAAGTGGTCAAAAGAGAAGGAGTAAACCGACTTGTGTCGTGAGAGAACCGGTACACTTTGGTTTTAATATCGAGGAGAGTGGTTTGAAGAAGACTTATGGTATCACTATAGATGACAATAAGCATATTTTACTGGAGAATAAAATTTCTATACCAGTATGCACTAAGGTATGCGAGAAGGAGCAGCCCAGGCTAACTATTACAAAAAATCTTAAACAATGTATTGCCTGTCCCAGAAAGGGTGTAAGATATTTTTATAAGGACTGGACTGGAAACCATCGTGTTTGTGCAAGATGCCACGGGCGTTATAGGTTTAGTGGTCATCGTTGCTTGAATTGCAAATATGTTCCAGAAGCTCGCGAGGTACGAAAGGCTATTGAAAAAGGACCTAAAGCAGTGAAATCATCGGATGGAATAACAGTTAGAGGCCTAGAATGCATTAGATGTAGTGGTATTTTAGTATTTGATGCAGTTAGAGGACCACGCAAGATTTCTCCGCTCCTTTAGTTCTTTAAGTTTGGAGTTCAATCTCCTTGCCGATTTTAATGAATGAAATAAAAAAACAGAATATAAATGTAGATTATAAAATTATGGTATGGGTATATCTCTTATCTAGTAAAATCATCTAGGGGAAAAATTGCTATTATGTAAGTTGCGGAGTCACTCTGATGTATGGAATCCTACAACAAATTTGAAAAGGTCAGATTGAGTTGATTATATTCTTTAAAATCTTAATTGTAAAACGAATTCAACATATTCTATGGGGTTTATTATAAATATAAATATACATGTTCATATATTTCAGTATTCGAATAATTATAAAGTACAAATGGGAACATAAAAAAAATCTTAACTTCTAATGATCTTAACGGGAAGACATAGCCTTGGTGACAACTCTCTTCAAGCCAACTTCAGCCTTTCTCAAGTCATCAGTGGTGGAGTCTTCAATGCTCAAAGCAGATACAGCGTCAGCTAAAGCAGCTTCGATTTTGGACTTGGAACCTCTCTTCATCTTAGAGGACAAAACTGGGTCAGTGACTGTTTGTTCAATGGAAGCAACGTAGGATTCCAATCTTTGTCTGGCTTCATGTCTCTTGGCAAATGCTTCATCTGCAGCCTTGAATTCTTCAGCTTGGTTAACCATCTTTTCGATTTCATCGGAAGATAATCTACCAACAGCGTTAGAGATAGTAATGTTAGAAGACTTACCGGTGGATTTTTCGACAGCGGTAACCTTCAAGATACCGTTGGCGTCAACTTCAAAGACAGCTTCCAAAACTGGTTCACCAGCTGGCATTGGTGGAACACCCTTCAAGTCAAACTCACCTAACAAAGTGTTTTCCTTACAGTTAACACGTTCACCTTGGTAAACTGGGAATCTAACAGTGGTTTGGTTGTCACCAGCAGTAGTGAAAGTTCTTCTCTTGATGGTTGGAACAGTAGTGTTTCTTGGAACGACAATACCGAAAATGTCACCTTGCATACCGACACCCAAAGATAATGGAGCAACATCTAGCAATAGCAAGTCCTTGGTTTCGTCAGAAGTAGATTGACCAGTCAAGATAGCACCTTGAACGGCAGCACCGTAGGCAACAGCTTCATCTGGGTTAATAGACTTTTCCAATTGCTTACCGTCAAAAAAGTCAGACAATAACTTTTGGACCTTTGGAATTCTGGTTGAACCACCAACCAAGACAACTTCATCAATTTGAGACTTTGAGATCTTAGCATCCTTTAAGACTTGTTCAACTGGTTCTAAAGTGGACTTAAACAGAGCAGCGTTCAAATCTTCAAATCTGGCTCTAGTCAAAGAAGCTTCAAAATCTTCACCATCGAACAAAGAGTCGACTTCAACAGTGGTTTGAGTAACAGAGGACAAAGTTCTCTTAGCTCTTTCAGCAGCGGTTCTCAATCTTCTCAAAGCTCTGGCATCTTCAGAAATATCTAAACCAGTCTTCTTCTTGAATTCACCCTTGAAATGTTCCAACAAGTTGGTGTCGAAATCTTGACCACCCAAATGAGTGTTACCGGAAGTAGACTTAACAGTGTAAACACCACCAGCAATGTGCAACAAGGAAACATCGAAAGTACCACCACCTAAATCGAAAATTAAGACGTGTCTTTCCTTTTCAGATTTACCGGCACCTAAACCGTAAGCAATAGCAGCAGCAGTTGGTTCATTGATGATACGTAAGACATTCAAACCAGAGATAGCACCGGCATCCTTGGTAGCTTGTCTTTGAGCATCGTTGAAATAAGCTGGAACAGTGATAACAGCCTTTTCAACCTTTTGACCAATCTTAGCTTCTGCAATTTCTTTCATCTTGGTCAAAACCATAGAGGAAATTTCTTGTGGAGAGAAAGTCTTGGTTTCACCCAAGTATTCAACTTCAATGATTGGGTTACCGTCAACGTCGATAACCTTGAATGGCCAAGTCTTCATATCTTGTTGAACGGCATCTTCATCGAAACGTCTACCGATTAAACGCTTAGCATCAAAGACAGTGTTCTTTGGGTTCAAAGCAGCTTGGTTCTTGGCAGCATCACCAATCAATCTTTCTTCTGGAGTGAAAGCAACGAAAGATGGAGTAACTCTGTTACCTTGTTCGTTGGCAATAATTTCAACAGAGGATTCATATGTAGCAACACAAGAATAAGTAGTACCTAAATCGATACCGATAGCACCTTGGAAAACACCGTCAGCCATACTGGATATAGTTGAAGTTTTATGATTTGGTTGACTAAAGATTACAATAAAGGAATGAATTTAAGCATAAAAGAGACAAGAGAACTGGGATACAATGCAAGAAAAATAGTTGGTTTAGAATATATATTGACGATGCCTTGTAAAATCTTTTTTTTTTTCTGCTCGCAAAAATTTTCATTCCGTGAATAGCGATGAGAGTGCAATTAGTTGATGGGTTATTAATCTAAATTATGTATATAGTTACTATTTATAAGCTGTAAGGATTTTAATTAGAGGCTAGCAGTTCTTGCAGACGTCTTGCTGCGTGATAAATAAATGTATATTGCTCTCTTATCTGGACCATCTTCATTCTCTGGGCGCGCAATTGTAGCACTATTTGTTCTATCAGGTCTTTCTTGTACGCTGTTTCCGTCGAAATGCTATTCTTGACTTGTTGGAAATCAACTGTTTCATGTGTTAAATGATCGAGGGCTATAAATGTACCGGACCTACCCACGCCTGCGGAACAGTGCACAATAATTGGATTACCTGATGAGTTCAATAAGTGAGAATGATTACACAATTGCATGATAGGTACAATTTCTTCAGGTTTACTCATGTCTCTCCATTGATCAAAATAGAAATGATACACAGTCTTTTCTGTGCCTCTTGTAGGATCTACAGGTTTCAGTTTCATTGTGGTTAAAGTATAATCATTACCGTATTTTTCACTCTTTTGAAATTCTATTTGCAAGTCGGATGCAAACTCAGTTAGATTACCCTTCCCATCTAGATTCTGTACTTTTCTTGACAACTTACTCGGTGCAGAAGGTAATTTGGGCCAGTACGGGAAACATTTCTCTCTCCCACCTTCCGTTATTGGAGTTACCATAACAATGACAATGTTTTCATGGGGACATTCTTTGTAACACATTTGCCAAAACTGCTCCCAAGTATGCTTCGTAGGTCCCTGCGTGGCAATATAGTAACCTGGATGTACGCTCTGACCAGGAATGTCCAATTTAACGTATGATGCATTAATATAATCGTTCCCATCTACAACATCTAGCAGTACACGATTTCTTTCATAGGGCATTATGTTCACGTATCTATTCCTAATATCATTTCTGGGCAGTATGCTGACACCCAAATCCCATCGAGAATGCAAAGTACCGTTAGTAGCCTCCCTTAATCGTTCGTCCTCCTGATGTTGGATAAACTTGAATTTTTTAGACAGTTCCAAGTCCGACTGTTGCAAGTACCACGGAATATTTCGAGAACACACCATTGTATCTGTGTCTTGGATCGCTCTTCCATCATAGTATTGCAACAAAGTGTGCACATACGTTGGAATCAACGAGATCTTCGAAACTTCGAAGGTTCAAATATTCACGGAGCGTCGGCGCTTCAGTCTTGGGATTCGCTACTGATAGCAGTCCTGAAGCGTCTTGATTAACAGAATAGTAGCTAGGGTTCGGATATTTTCTACTATACAATGTGTTGATATCTTCACCACTAAAATATCACAACAAACAGGGTTAAGCTTTTGCTTCACGCCACTTAGCACTGTCTCTACGCCTGTTTTATATGGGACCACCAATTCCGCGTCCAAGGCAACCTCATTCACGTGCACTAATTATTTAAATCATTGAACAATACAATGTGACCTGGAAAATATTTCAATATACAACTTATTTTTTATATAGATACTGCTATGAAACAAAACATAATTGCATCTTCATGTACCTTATCAAGGAATATTAGATTCTTATATTGCTACTGATTTTGATTGTTTTGTCTGTCTCTGTCCCGTTATAAGATCAGCAAAGAATTACTTCACTCATCATTTAGACCAAAAGTCATGGCTAAAAATGTCAAAGAACTTAGAAGAAAAGACCTGGATATTTTGAAAGGTTCCTATTCAGGGACTTCGTATCTTTCCCTTAGAGATTTAAGTCATAGAAATTTACATTCAGGTTCAGTGACACCTTCAGGGAAAGCCTCACACGTAACCTCCCCACAATTGTCAACAACATCGTTTTCATATTTGAGGTTAGAGAATTTGACTCACGATAAGAACTGGGAACTACTGGAAGATTTTGATTTGGAAGAGCTTAGAGATGGATATTTTGATGCCGTTTTTACGAAACCAGAAAAGATTACCACACATAACGATGATGTTAAAGATGAAGCTGGACTTCAGAGAGGGGAAAGATCATCAGTGTGGCAATATTTTCAAAACTTGATTTTACAATTGACTCGAAGGAATATCTACGAACAAATCTGGATGCAGAAAGTTGCCATTTTGAAATACTTTTTGGCATATTTCATTGCAATAGTCATTTGTGTAATTCATCCATCAGGTAAATGGATTGGCCATCAATACAGGTACTTTCTTCCCATTGCAGTGCTCATACACCATCCCGTCAGAAACATCGGCGTTCAATTGGAAATGTCGATTTGCTCAATCGTAGGTGCTGCCTTTGGTATGGGTTTGTCCTCCTTAGCATGGTATGTCTCAACAGCGACATCTCCTACTGCATCCCACCAAGGTGGTATTCTGTTCCAAAGTTTGTGTATGTCAATTTGGTTTTCAACATGGGTAAGATCATACTACCAGAGATCATTATATTTTGCACGTTCATTTAGCATTGCCATCATATTTACGCACACAGTAGATCTAGTCCATTCTAAACACGACTTGAAATGGATAATATTTTGGGACTTTGGCATCTCATACTTATTCGGGATATTGTTATCGCTGCTGATATGTATATGTATTGTACCTCATAGTGGAAATATGGAATTAATAAGAAAATTAAGGAACTCAATACAGACAATCAATGAACTACTTATGGGACTAGTCGATAAAGATATGGATAATAGGGCAGAGAAATTACAGACGTTGCAAAATAACATGATAAGAAGTTTAAATATCGATCTTTCACAGGAATATAGAGAATTTTTCAATCAATGTGCCCTATCAAAATTTGATACTGGAAAATTGATGACATTGAGAAATTCTCTGACAACATTATTAGGTCCCTTACGAGTCCTACCACTTACGACCAAGCTATTGGATCATGAAGAACTAGAAGAATTATACGAAAAATTGGACAAAAATGGTAATTCTACAATAATTGACACCTCTCAACCAAACACTGAAATATCAACCCCATATATAAAGACGCCAGCATCTATTTGGGGAAGAAGAAAATTTACACCCATGGAAAAATTAGGAAGTAAAAATGCTTTTTATCATAATCTGCTAAGAAATTCCTTTTCCAAAGATATTTTTAATTTGATTTTAGTCATGATCTTAGTATTGGGGAATGTTTCAGAGTTACTAGAAAGGCCAAAATATCAACTAAATGATATTGATAAACTAAAACATGATATAGTCAAGTTAAAAAGAAGGATTTACAAGTTAGACATAGCATATCTTCAATTCACGAAATCATCATTATTTACCAAAGATTTATTAAGTGATCGAGATTCAGTTGACATTTTCCTGTTTCTTAGATATCTAAGAAATTCAGCAAAGAATCTAGTTCAAGTTGTAGATAGCTGTATTACACTTTTGAATGATAAGCATTGGAGGTTGTCCTTACCACAGTATCCATTCCATAGAGCTATTCATAGACTACCAAGACAATGCTCATTCGATGAAGGGGCAGGGAATATCCTCAATTATTTTGAGACTAAAAAAGATGTTAACGAAATATTTGAAAAATTATACAATTTATACACTTCAAGACACGCATACAATAAGGAGATAAACGAAAGTAGAGAAACGCAAGGTGAATCAACAGAAACAAAAAAGAAAAAGGATTTGCCAATAAATATTCGTGCTATAGATCATTCAGATTTTAATTTCCATACCACTTCAAACCCCTGGAGGTACAAACTTTGGAAATTGAGCTCAATACTAGTCGGACCTGAAATGAAATGGACATTTAAAATGCTCTTTGTAATGACATTTTTGTGTTTACCAACATGGTTAGAAGAATCTTATCATTGGTATCAGCGATATCAGTGTTGGTGGTGTCCACTATTATTTTATATCCTTGCACACAGGAGATATTCTGGTCAATGGAAAAACATGGCCAAGAGAATTATATGTGGGATAATTGGCATATTTTGGGGTTGGGCTGCAAATCAAGCAAGGCATTTCGGGAGTCCATATGTTGTGTGTACTTTTGCAGGATTACTTGCCATACCATTTGCGATAAACTTTTTAATATTTGGCAATGCTAAATCAAGTTTTACAGGATTAATTTGCTTCACCGTGATTGCCTTAGAACCATATTCAAAAGATCCAAATCATCTTGTAACTTCTGTAATATGGAAAAATACATGGGTCACTGGTATAGCATTATTAATCGGTATCTTAATTTCTATCCCGATTAATTGGATAGTCTGGCCATTTTGGGCCAAGCATGAATTGAGATTGTCAGTATCGTCTTTATTATCTCATTTGAGTCAGTCGTACCAGTCTGTTACTGATCGGTATTTATATCGTGATTCTAATGATGAACCAACTGACTTAACTGTGGCGTTTGCTCATATTAGAGAAGTTAGATTGACCCAGAGTGTCGCGGCGGTTAATGATCTTTTAGCAAAGGCAAATATGGAACCCAATTTCGAGAAGAAATTTGAAGGCTCGAAATATGGGAAACTTATTAATTCATGCAAATTCTTATTGGAAAAAATTATAGAGGCAAGAATATCGGGATTATATTTTGAAGTCTGGGATCGTGATATGGATAACTCTACAACTAGAGCTTTATTATCTTTAAGAAGAGATAGTGTTTCTTCTGTCATTTATGTGTTCTACATTCTATCGAACTGTTTTCGATCCAAGAGTAAGATTCCAAAATATTTACCTAATTGTATTTTGTCAAGGAAGAAGCTTTTTGATTTTATTACTAAATTTGAAAATTTAAACGAGGTACCGCTAACGAGTACTACTGATAACCTATTGGAGAAGGGTTTATCACAGAATTTTTTTCGTAATAATTCTCCATCTCCAGAGGCACAAGAAGAAATGGACAAGTTACATTGGACAGAAATTCATGATATTGCTTTTGCAAGAGCATTTACTGATATATCTGAAGCTATGGAAGAAGTCATTGCATGTTCAAGAGATATATTGGGAACTGAATATTAGATGACAGTTTAAATAGCGGACTTACATTATAACGAAAAATACTAGTATCTCTAAAGACATAACTTTTGTTTTTTTCACTTTTTATCTTTTCTGGTTGATTTAAAATAAAAAAAAGTATATATTTAGTCTATTAATTATTACTTATTAGAATCACTTGTTGAGACTTTGTTGCTATCTGTTGTGGAAACAGATATTGATGAAGACGGTGTAGAATCACTCATTGTTTGGGGCAAATTACGTTCATCCTTTACAGATTTTGGTGAAATTGCACTTGTTCTCCTTCTTTTTGATTGTGCTTTCATCTCTCTAAAATCGCTTTTAGTTCTCTTGTTTACAGGGATTACGACGTTATTAAGAACTCTGGGGGGGAAAGATGCTGAATTTGGTGATGCCTTCATACGCGTCTTAGGTTGCATATCAGATTCATTTATTTGGTTCATTGTTTTATTCTGAAAATTTCCGTTTATGTTTGAATTTGCATTAAAACTGAAATTGAAATCAGATTTGCCATTTAGCGGTTGATCAGAAGATGGACTTGGACCTAAACCAGGGTTAGGCCCATTAAAGGTTTGTTGCGTAGCTTGTATATTGGATGCAGATGCTGTATTCGGTGGAGATGAATGGTTATTAACATGATATTTTTCATTACCGCCTCCGTTGGGATTTACATTAGCAGCCATATTCATACTAATAAATGCGTTTAATGCCTCCAGAGGACTCTTAATGTTATTCACCCTTTGAAATATTTTTAAATCCCTTAATGATGACATGACAGTACTAACTTGCATAATTCTCATCAAACCTTCTTGTGTTCCGAAGACAGAAACATTTCTAAATACACTAAAATATGACCTTAGTTGAGTAATTGCATCAAAATTCGGAGGCAATTCAGAATTTGCCATTTCATTGTCATTCAAATTTTTTTCATCATTAACATTTGTATTATTCTTACTATTATCTACACTTTTAGTATTCTCATTTCTGCCTGCAGTCAATTTTTGGAATATGTCATAACTAACCTTTTCATTACTTATTAATCTTTCAAAGGAGTTCCATTCAATACCAGGAACAAAACTATGCATACAGAGATCACACCATTCAATTTTAAATTGTGTATTAAAAATCCCTTTCATCTGTACAAAATGAGTGATGTACGATCCATCGGGGTAATGATACGATATTGTAGCTCTTGGTGAGTTAAAAAAAATCGTACCATTGCTTAATACTTGTGATTTTAATTGCTGTATTACCATTTCTATTCTAACCACACCTAATTTACCCAAGCTGACAAAAATAATGGGTATTAATGGTGCCAAAAATTCAAATTGTCTGAAATCTGAAGCAGATCTCTTTGAATATTTGAAGATTGCAGTGCTTGCAAATGCGTCATTAACAAACATTTGCCAATAATCCATAGATCCTATCTTACCAGCAGATATATTAATTCTATTTACTAAATTGTAAATCCTCAAGATGACCATATTTGCCAAATATTTTCTTGAGGAATATGAAGCTAAAGGTGATATAGTTGGAACAGCGCCCTTATTATACTGATTGGGTATATTACCATTAGAATATTCATTACTAGCGACCGGTTGCAGATTAGAAGCATTATTCCGATCGACAGGAGGTCTATGCACTTGTCCATCACCTTCCCTTATTGGGGTCATGCCGTTATTGGCATTATTACTACTATTAGCATTTGTGTTGGGGTTCGGAACATTTAAAAGGTTAGGGGTGGTCGATGATGATGCAGCCATTTGTTGCTGCTGCTGCTGCAACATAGATATTTGAGGATGCATCTGTTGGGTTTGCATATATCCAGGTGGTGCCGCAGCCATACCATTGGGATTACCAACTGGAGTATGTTGACTTATCATACTTGGGTCAGTTGGAACAGTATATGGAGTGTTTGGATAAGAACCATTCATGTATGGGTTTGCATATGCACCTTGTGGTGGACCCATGTATGGTGAAGTAGCATTCGGAGCACCGCCAACTGTAGGCGGTATTTGCATCTGCATAGGCAGTTGAGCTTGTTGTTGTTGTTGTTGTTGAGGTGGTTGCGACTGTGCCATTAATAGCTTATGATGTTTCTACCTGTTAGAGATAGAAGGACTTTGCTATTTCCAAACATTTCATTTCGTTTGTTTAGGAAAGCGATTGAGTGATTGAAATTTTGGTTCTTAAAATTTTTGTTTCCAAGAACACTGGCCTGGTGCCGATGTCAATGATCAACTCGATAGTATATAGGTAGATGGCTATGCTGGTTCTAAGCTTTTATAATATTGTATATAGATCTCCATCGAGTCTTCTTACCGTCCTTAGCATTGATATGCTGTTGTATGGTCTTCGAGGTTTGTCGAAACTATTTTCTGAAGTCTGGGTGCCAGAGTCGCCCTGTTTATTATTCTCCTGTGGGATATGACTTCTTGATTTACTGGCTCTTTTTTTCAGTAGTTTATTGATTGTGTCCCTCTTCTCTTCTTCCAATTTCTTCTCCTTCAGATTTCTCCTTTTCCTTTGATTCTCAGCTCTACGTAACTGAAGTTCTTCTTCAGTTAATGTAGGCTTTTCTACCTCATCCACTAAATCTCGTAACATCTTAGCCTGTCTTCTTGACTCTGGAAGAGGTACGTTCAGTGATGTCGTACTAGCTTCCATAGAACGTATATCGGCAACGTCCTCTTGCTCGCCACCCATTTGACCCTCCACGATATCTTGGTTTATTATCTCTTCTTCGTTCATTTCGGAAATGGCCATTTCATCCTCCTCTATTCCCTCCTCTTCTTCATCATCATCCAATACAGCCACTCTTCTGCTCCTCTTCAATGTACTTTTCTGACTATTTTCTGGAACTACGGGTGTCATTTCATACTCATTCGTATCCACGTATTCTTCATCGTCACCAGGTGGAGTTTCCTCCTCCTCATCTTCTTCCACAATATCAAACTCTTCATCTTCATCATCAACTTCATCTTCATCATCAACTTCATCTTCATCATCAACTTCATCTTCATCATCCAAATCCATTTCAACTTCTCGTGCCTCTTCCTCCTCTTTATCTGCCATAGCATCCAATTCACGTTCTGTTAAACCCTTCATAACTCCTTTCCCACTTAATTCACACTGGTGTCTTCAAATATTCGATTACGAGGTGTTGCATTGTACTTATCCAATTGCGCCTACAAAATAATTTTCTAATATGAGCTTCCCACCTTCAATCAATGAACAATTATGGTTCAATTTAAAAGGTGGTAGAAATCATCACTGGCACTAGATTATGGAGCTTAGACAGTTTGAAGATTCGAATATAAGCAAAGATATAGTTACACACATCAAATTTTGTAAAGCCAAAGTGTTCATTCATCCATCAAGGGATGCACAAAGTAATACACCGGGTTTCCTCCTGATAACCGCAGAGACTGATCTGCCTATTACTGAATCTAAGGTAGCATGGGTACCGGAACATGTATTGACAAGTAAACAGGTTACTTGGTTAAACAAACTAGATGTATTGTCTCCACAAAAGAAACCATCGAAGAACTCATTCGAGCAAGGTATATTACAAGTGAGTAATTTCCATGTTTCCTTATCATCCCTGTATTCCATACAATTTAGAACACCTAGTCCATCAGGGTGGTGGTATGGATCTGTTACCTTAAACTCTAAATCAAGAATAGAAACTTTACCAGTATTGTTTTTTCATGACGATCTTTGTCCCTCTACTATGCACAAGAAGAAAGACTTGAATAAAACCTTCGATCCGTTTACAACATCTGGTGATGTTTATTGGGGTGGGATAGACTTCAAAGATTGCATTTCTAAAATGGTAAATTTAGAAAAAACATTAGTAGACCCCACTGTATGGTTAGTGAACCCCACTTTGGACGATTTGAGGAATTTCTCACCTCAGAAAAATGTACCCTTAAATCCTACTATCAATACCATTGAGGAATCTTCTGATAATATTGGGTTATTGCCTAGATCCTTTTGGAACTCTTTAGATTCAACTAAATGGACTGTAATGTCACAGATTGCTGAAAAGACCAACCAAACAAGTAATCTGATCATTAACTTAATCAAAAGGCATCCCATTGTCAAGCTCGTGGAACAAAATAAAGAAAATGCATATATTAAAAGGATGTTACAAAATCCTAAAGTTGCTGAAGTGCAAGAAGATTTTGATTCTGCTAGAGTTTATTTGGCTAAGTGGGCTTTAGGTGTGAAGGAAGAAGCCGACAAGTATCAATTAGATGATTCATATCGTAGATTGCTAGTCAATGAATTTAAATTGGAAGGTGTTCAAGCTAGTAATGATAAGGCTACTCTAGAAACTGACTATGATCTTTCGATGGACATTCAGTTTACACAAAGAGAATTGAATATTGCCCTAGAAAGAACTTTTCCACTAAAAAGACAGAAATGGGATTCATTGTTCGATACTAAGGGTCGAATTTCTATAACGGTAAACGAGATTAAAGATTTTATATTCCATGGGGGGGTAGATGAAAACGATGCTGAATTGAGGAGAGAAGTTTGGTTATTTATTTTCAATGTCTATCCTTGGGATTCCTCTCTGGATGAAAGGTTACAAATTAGAGAGGCTTTAGAAGAGAGCTATTCTAATTTAAAAATGATATCTCAAAAGGAGTCACCATCCCTTTCTAAATCTGATGAATATGACAAAGAATACTGGGAGGATCAAATATTTAGAATTGAAAAAGATGTTAAACGGAATGATCGTCATTTGGATATTTACAAATATAACACGGCAGATGGTAAGGCACCATCCCCTGACACACAACTCAATCCTGAAAATGACAATGAAGATAATGGACATTGGTGTATTAAAAACGTACACTTACTTTGCTTGAAAAATATATTAATAACGTACAATAATTTTAATCCAAATCTCGGGTATGTTCAAGGTATGACAGATTTGTTATCACCCATTTATTATGTGTTAAGGGATGAAGCATTGTCGTTTTGGTGTTTTGTTAATTTCATGGAAGTAATGGAAAGAAATTTTCTTAGGGATCAATCGGGAATTCGTGATCAAATGTTGACACTAACAGAGTTATGCCAATTAATGCTACCCAAGCTAAGTGATCATTTGAAAAAATGTGATTCGTCGGATTTATTTTTCTGTTTTCGAATGTTATTAGTTTGGTTCAAAAGAGAGTTTGTCTTCCAGGACATCTGTTCCATTTGGGAAATCTTTATGACCAATTTTTACTCTTCTCAATTTCAATTATTTTTTATGTTAGCCATACTACAAAAGAATAGTCAACCTATCATCACGAACTTGACTCAATTTGATCAAGTAATAAAATATTTTAATGATTTGCACGATAACATGAATTGGAAAGATTTGATGATACGAGCGGAATTACTTTTCATTAAATTCAAGAAGATAATGGCCATTACTGAACGTCAAATGACCAAGATTCCAATGAAAAGGAAAACAATTGCATCAAGAATGGAAGTGCATAACAGCGAACAACAGGAAGGAGGGGAAGATTCTACAAGGAATAACAACGAACAATTATTACCTAGCGATAGCAAATATTTGAAGTTGTTATTATCTACTGATGCCGTAATTCAAAGAGAATCTCCAAGAACTAAGCATTCCATTAAATGAGCAACCAACTCTCTACATTCCATTCATTCATGTTTTTTTTATATTTATACCTCTTTAACTTCTATTCTTTATTACTTTTTAAACTCGTAAACACATTCGCAATACACGAAGTAATGCTAGTTCTATACCCAACTTATTGAATATAAGGTTTATTACCGACGTTTGTGCTACGCTCCGGGTAATACAGTAATTGGGATATAATCAAAACGCTTGATTTGATCTTCCCATCAAATACTCCCAGCTAATGGGAGATCATAGGAACGACAAAGAAAACAAGCGTTTATTGAGCAAAAAAAACATCAAGTGGACCATTGATTTGTCTTCAGGTGTGGAATAACAGGTGAAAAGCAAGAAAGTTAAAAAAAGACACAGAAAATTAGATCAGCAGAAATGTCAGTGACCATACCATCAGCCGTTATTAATTGGGATATACTGAATGAGATTATTTCCATGGACGATGAAGAACCCACTTTTTCTAAAGAACTTATAATTCAATATATAGATCAGGTTGAAACGACGTTTGCGGAGATGGAACATCATTTACACACAACAAGAGATTTAAGTCAATTAGATAGTCTGGGCCATTTCTTAAAGGGTTCTTCTGCAGCACTGGGATTGCAAAGGATTGCATGGGTTTGTGAAAGAATTCAGAATCTCGGTAGAAAGGCAGAGAGTAGCTTCCCCGATCAAAAGGATATATTGGGTACCTTACCGCAAGGCGTGTCTTTGACTCAGGACGAATTGAGTCAATGCAATACTGATGATAATGATGATGTTAGTGTGAAGGATGTAGAAGATGGCAAAGACGCTGTGTTTTTTTCATTAATCACCAAGGCGTTGAGACAGGCTAGATTGGAGTTCAAATTGGCTAGAAAGGCCTTATCTGAATACTACAAGACGGAATTGTGATTTACACATTCTTGAAAGCCAATGCAATAAAACAACAAAATGCAAACAATGAAAACCTGAAAAAAGAATAGTCATAAAACGTTGATTATATATAGGTATATTGTAAATAATCATATTAGTTAATAATAAAAACAAGATTTAATAAATTGTCAATAATCATTTCATAGCATAATAATTGGTAATATTAGTGGGTGTATTCGTAAATGTCTCCAAGCTTTTCGATGTAAAACTTTGGTTTTGGATGTTCGTCTGAATCATCCAAGACTCTTTCCTCTGTTTCGATACCACTCAGCACTAATAAAGTTCCTCCTAGTTTACCTTCAATACCAAATCTCATATCAGTGTTTAATCTATCACCAACCATACAACATTTCAATCTATCCAATTTCTTAGCAGAAATAATGGTGTTCAGCATGTTCATATTAGGTTTACCACAGTAAGCAGGCCTTCTACCGGATGAAAAGGCAATAGATTCGACCATAGACCCAGCACCAGGAAATAAAAATCCCTTTTGTGGAAAAGTGGAATCCACATTAGTACCAACAAAATGAACAGTGTCCTTCTTTTGTAAATATTGCAAAGTGATAGCCAATCTGTGGTAATTAATGTTATGATCTAAACCTGCAATGACACATTTAATATCTTCATCCAGTCCATTAACTAAGAATGGTGACGTGGCCTCATCAAATGGAGTGTCTAATCTCGGATCAGTACCGCCAAGGGATTCATACCCCATTAATTTCAATTCTTCAGAGATACCACTCTCACCAAATATCCAAATTTTATCTTTACCAGGTTGTAATTTCAAGAAATCACGAACATAAACAGCTGAAGCATAACCAGAAGTAAATATTTGATCTTCTGTTACTTTAATACCAAACGAGGCAAACTTCTTAGTGTAAGCAGCACGAGATTTGGTGGAGTTATTAGTAACAAAGACCAATTGTTTCCCTAATTCAGTCAGTTTGTTAAGGATTTCCTTGGAGTTGGGCAATAAATGGTTACCTAACCATAAGACACCGTCACAGTCGAAAAGGAATGTATCATACCTGTTCAAGAAATCTTCAGAAATTTCCTTGTTAGTAATCTTCGTAACATTCATCACGGCAGCTGTCATATCCAACGATTTTGGTATCTTTTCGGGAATATGGGAAGACCATGCAACTACTACCATTATATGTATAAATCTGTCAAAATTGATAATTTTTAATTACAAAAAAAAACAACCTCGAAATACCGCGGCGGACATAACAGGCGGAGTTAAAACCAACATAAGACTAAATATTATTACTATTCACTAAGTAAATAATTAACTAAAAGCTGTATATTTCTGATAAGTTATCCAGATTGATTAGATCTGACTGTGCTTCCCACTGAATTTTCAATAGATCATGTGAAAATTCATTGGGCCAACTTGGTGCACCCCATATCCTAGTAATTAAATTTCTTGAATGACAATTGGATACCGTTGTCTCTATACAGTCCTTGATCTTGGCCCTAACTGTAGTTTTGATATCAAGCTTGCATTGCCTTAAAATCTCATGGTATGATGATGATGCTGTTATGGATGCACTGTTATTTATAATAGATGAGGCTATATCGTGCATCGAAGCATCTAGAAAAACGTATCGTCTTTTATCTTTGAAATAACCTTCTTTATTTTCACCATTGTCAATAAAACTTAAACTTCGAGGATAGTTCCCAGTCAATATAACTGTAACAGGATTATAAACAATGGTATCTTGTTCGAAGTCATAATAAGTCAAATATCCATTTTCTATAAGATTATTGAGATATTCTTTCATGAGCAAATCGTAGGTCAATTTATTATTATCGGATTTGAAATCAACATAAAAAAATAATGTCTGTTCTGGAGAATCAAAGAATACACCATTTCTCCTTTTCTGTTCATTAGGCTGATTATTAACTTGATTTAACATCTTCAATAGAGGTTCCGTGTACAACAAAGATAGGTTTTGGTTTTTAGCATCCAAATAATTAGTGTTATGACCAACAGCCAACTTAGTTTCTGTCTCCTTTGATTTGGATTCTTGCAGCACTTCCACATTCCATACATCAGCCTCCACACTGATAGCACCATGCGTAAGTGCTTCAAATAGAGGTAATGATCTCCAATAATCATTATGGGAATGGACGGAAACTGGTGAAACATTTTTAGTTAACTTAGCAATAATAGAAGTGGTATTTGAAGGTTGCTCTCCAAGACCTTGATCTTGATACAGATACATCTTAAAAATATCATAAAATATGGAAACTTCCACTGACTTCCCTAGTGCTGATGCATTGTTATCCTTGACCATATCTAATACATAAGACTTGAAAAGCTCAACAAACTCTACACCTGTAATACCGATATTGGCAAATTCTCCACTGCTGAACAAATTAACCGGAAGTACTGCTATAGGGGTGGGCTTTAGATAACTAAAGATAAACCAAATCCCAACAATTATAGTGAATATCAAACTGAAAAATCCGAATCTCACAAAAATTTTAGATGATGAAAAGTCTTCATCTTGTGCTGGATCCTTTCGCATTAGAAGTTGTGGCTATCTATCTGTCTTCTTTCTATTTTGTTATGATAGAGGTTCCATCCAATCGACTATCTTGATATCACATCTCTTTTCTCTTTCGAGAACTCTCCCCTGCGCAGTGCATATAAGCGAGAAAAGCTCTCGATAAGATAACTACAATGACTAACTGATAACGTTTCATTGATTATAAAAGTCAATAGTATAAAATTATAAACATCTCACATGTTAAATTGGTCAAGAAGCTGGTCTTATTTTAGAATTTCAGCACAATAGTTGGTAATTTATTCTCGAGACGGCAATGGTAACGTTCAAAGAAACAAAGAGGCAGGAAAGATGTACAGTTTACTATGGCACATTCATAGACACACCCATTATTCGAGAATTTAGAATAAGGGAGAAGTGTGCCATTGGAGTTCAATGTGGTGAAATTCAATTTATTATTGAAAATTGTCTTAAGCCCCTAGATGCGGCATTGTCCTATGAACCATGGGCTGGATCAGCCATTGAACTGGTGGATTTTCACGACGGTCCAAGATTCTTCTTCCCAGGATTTATTGATATTCATATACATTGCTCTCAATACCCTAATACAGGTTTATTTGGTAATTCCACACTGTTAGAATGGTTAGAGACCTATACCTTTCCCCTGGAAGCGTTGCTCGATGATTTGGAAATTGCAGAAACTGTCTTTCGTAAAGTAATACAAAAAACATTGGCAAATGGTACCACTACAGCGTCATATTATACTACAATTTCACCATCTTCAGCCAAATTGATGGCCACCTTATGTTCGCAAGCAGGTCAACGAGCTCTCATTGGCAAAGTTTGTATGGATTCAAATTCTCCTGAATATTATATTGAGTCAACAGACGAAAGCATTGAATCTACAAGAGAAGTGATAGATTATATAAGGACAAAATTGTTAGATGAAAAAATTCAACCAGTCATTACCCCAAGATTTGCACCAAGTTGCTCCAGGAGATTGATGATTCAACTTTCACAGTTGTCAAAAGAGTATGATGAATTGCATATTCAAACACATCTCTCCGAAAATGTGAAGGAAATTAAGTGGGTCAAGACACTTTTCTCTGAATGTAAAAACTATACTTCAGTCTACAATGATCATGGCTTGTTGACAGATAAGACTATATTAGCTCATTGTATTCATTTATCAGATGAAGAAGCCGCAATGATTGGAGATATTGGTGCAGGAGTATCTCATTGTCCCACTTCCAATTCATGTTTAACGTCAGGAGAATGTAGAGTCAGGTGGTTGTTGGACCAAGGTATAAAAGTCGGGTTAGGGACTGACATCTCAGCCGGATTTTCAGCAAGTATTCTACATACAGCACGTAATGCGCATTTAGTTTCGAGACATCTAGCAATGAAAACAACAACGCAATTAAAGGATCACGTTAGATTGACTATACCAGAATGTTTATATCTTGCAACAAAAGGAGGAGCACAGGTATTGGGTATGGAATCCAAAATTGCTTCATTTGATGTTGGAAAACAATTTGATGCTCAACTTATTGATTTGAACAGCAAAAATTCCAGCATAGATGTATTTGACTGGCAATACCCTGTTGAAAAATTGCATAATTTGGATACATATAAGAGATTACCTAAGCCCAGTCATGCTGATTTATTGGCAAAATGGTTCTTTAATGGGGATGATAGAAATACACTTCAAGTTTGGGTATGTGGTGAATTAGTTCATTCTACTTTATAGAAAAGATCAATATATCATTTAGTATCTAATATATCAAGAGAATACTAGTTTCCTTAGCATTGGTTGTACATATTTTATGAATGAATTGAAAGTGTTTTATCAAGATAAGAGGTTTTGATGTTACAATGGTTGCGCGACTTTTGTGACCGCGCCGCAATTATTGTTACTGGCATCATAGTAAGTGCTAGAAATTAGTCGACCTGACATTCGCCCCAAAAAGGAAGATGCTGTTCTGAAAGTAATATTCACAATGAAGAAAATGATATTCACAACTTCACTGTTGAAAATAAACACCATGGAAGTTCAAACATATCCAACTAATTCTTTTGGAAGTTCGCTTGCAATAACCACAGGTTTGCCTTCTTCGGAAACAAAATTTTGGAAGGAGAAAAATAAATGCATAGGTTTTAATGAGATTCCATGGAAAACTTTTGAAAAAAATAATAATCCAATATCTTCCAGTATATCTTGTACCAAGTCACCCAAATTTGTAAAAGAGAATTTCGATTTAATCACTCCAGTGAAAGCTCCTAGTTCAGTTGTGTACGATAAGAAACAAGAAGATTGCTCAACAGTTTTATTAGAGAAAACAAATATAGACTTTCTTAGGGGTGAAGAAAAAAATCAGTCGAATGGGGGAGATGGAACAGGAGATAATGAAATCGGTAAAACTGAGAATGAGCTCCTCCTTGGTGTAGACTCCGGTTTTCAATTAAATTCACAAAGTAATTTGAAGGAAGGTATGAAATCTAGTATTAATAATAATTGTCAAAGTAATGCGACAGTCCATTTCTTAGAGAAGCAGCTCAATAATTTAAAGACGTCAAATTCAAAGCGTATAACATTGTTAGAACAAGGATATAAGTTGCAAGTTGACGCAATCATAGCAGAACTGAAAGAAACTCAACAAGAACAGTTGTTGAAAGTAATAACACAGTTTAAAGAGGAAAATCAAAATGCTTTACTAAAAAAAAATTCACAGATATTAGCCTATCATCAACAATTGGAAATGATCAAAACCCAAATTCATAATTTAGTCTTATTTGATAAAAGAATTGGACATCTTATTTTTCAGGGATTAGATCACAAAATAAATGATTTAAGTTCCTTATTTTCAAAGGAATACGACATTCCAGAATTTTATACTGCGCAAATGGACGAAATGCTGAAAACTTATAAGGCCCAGGCAGAAGATACCAAGAAGGAAAATGAAATGTTGAAGAAAAAAGTTGATGAACAAGTTAAGATTATTTCTAAAAAAGAAGAGTTTGAAAAAACTTCTCAAGAAAAGGATGCTAAAATTAAAGAATTAGAAGTGGGATTGGAAAATATTAAAAAGGAAAAAGAAAAAATTGACAGTGAAAAGAATGAGATAGTTGTAGAAAGGAGAAAGCTGGGAGAAAAATTCGAAAGTTTACAGAAACAAAGTATCGAGTCCTTAGAAACAAAATTTGCATCTTTATCTGGAAAAATGACTGAATTATTACAACAAAAATTGCACTTAGAAGAAATCAATCGTAAGAAGGTCTCAGAAATTTCTAGACTTAGTGAATCAGTTGCAGAAAAATCAAAGGAAATTAACGAATTAAAAAAGAAAGTTAATTTATCAAATGTCTTGAATACAGAACTGAAAGTCAAAATGGGAAACCCTGCAGAGATGGTTACAATTTCCAACGTTTGCAAAGGGCATTCAGATATTACTAAAGATCTTTATAACCAACTAATGATTGATGAGGTCGAAAAGATGACCATGATTCAGTTGCAAAATATGATCAAGAATATACTATTGCTATTTGAAATCCCTTTGAATAAGTTTGCAAAAAGAATGCCATTATTAGTAATAATGTTTAGATATGAAAAACCATTGTTTTCATATTTTGTGAATAGACTATATTACCATATTAAGAGTGAATCAATTGATTTTAAACACTTTACAGATGATGTTTACAGGCAATACTTGGAGAACGGTACCATGAAAGCTTTGTCTCATCCTTTAGAGAGTGTTTTAGAAGAACTTTATCAATACATAGTTACCAAGCTGTAAAAATAGTAATATGTTTAAACTTAAAAAATCAGGATATATCTTATTAGATGGGATGGTGGTATTAATGAAAGAGTTAGAAGTTATAGCGATAATATAATGATAATAAATAGAATAGAAAAGTTGTTTAGCATTTTATTTTACACCAAAAATAGATAGAAATCTGCTTCACTTATAAGTGTTCGATATAAACTTCTGTAAGCATATTACTAATTTAATTTCGACAGCAAAACTGATAATATATATGTTTCTTATCTTGTGGAGCAATGTTACATTTTTATTGTCCAGTCATTTTTTTATCGAGAATTAAAATGATCAGAAGGTAAATCGGCAGAATCATTTGAATTTAATGGTGTATTTGTTAGTGGCCATATATGGATTACTGGTATAGTTGGAGTACAGTGAGGTTGCAATTTTTAAAATAAATTATGTTCGTTCTTTTAAAAATGTATAAAATTATTGGCGATTTGAGTAGAGAAGAGTTTGATTTGCAGACATGATAGTAAAATGAATAGTGAGATTATAGATTCTAAACTTCCATGTCTTTTTTATATAATATACAAAAAGTATAACAGAAACAAATTTCGATGATCTCATTACAGAATTTGATCACCTTATATACTTTGTTTTATCTTATCACAGTCGTATTAACCTATCATTTCATCACTGTGTCACCGACGTTTCACAATCTTATCTCGCCGGCATTTAAAAATCGTGACGTTCGCCCGATTAGGATAATCTATGTGATACTATAGAAATTCCAGCAAAAATAATATACATGAAAAATAAAACCTTCTTTCAATCTACTTGTTCGATTTCTTTCCATTTTATAATGAAAAATTTTATCCAACCTAATTATGGTGTCGTCTTCTTCATTGTATTATAGGAGTGAGAAAGTCTGTGACATAGCTGTCATTGATTTAAACAATTTTCGACATTATTAAATTTTGTTGGAACGGAATATTTTATAGATAGATAGGATATGACTATCAAAGACCAAGTTTTTATCAAAAGAATAATTCTAGTAGCTGATAGAAAAGTTGTAGAATATTTTAGAATATTCTAGAAAAATTTATGATCAGAGTAGGCTTATCCGACTGCGTCTGAATATCTCCGGTTTCTATGTGAAGAAAAATAATACGCCAAAAGGAAAAGTATATAAAGGATAAGAAATACAAGAATGATAGATAGTTGTATGTATATATTTTACTTTTAGTATGTAGAGAAAAACAACGAAGAATAATTATTGTATATTACTGAAATGACGGAACATTATCAATCTAATATTGCTCCAAAAAATAGAAATCTAAAATCCTATCAAGGACAAATTAAAAGGTATTTAAGATGATCAAATTTTATAATGAGATATTCGAAATTGTTAGACATGCGTTACCATGATGGATATGGTAAATGTGAGAGATTAGATATGGTATTTATTATCGTTGTACCAACTAGTACTCTGGATTACAACGTTACTCCTCCCCTCTTACAGGGAAGAATGTAAAGAAGAGATTATAGAACTATATAATATTTCGAAAACGTCTTCTCTTATATACAAAAATGTTCATAAGGATATAGCATTGGAGGAAACAATAGAATATTTGTCTGTTTACAGTTTCAGCATTTCTATAAAGATTTCGAATTTTCTTTTTTTGAAAATAAATAATTAATATAATATTACAAAATAAATATAATAAAGTCCTTGGAATTAAAATCAGGTTTATAAGCCAAAATAAATTATTCCATATAATTCACAAAGGCAATGCTTGTTAATATATCAGTTTTCCGTCTTACATTGTAGAACCATTGATCTTGGATTTTTTATTAAAGCCGGTTGGTGAATATCAAACTCAGAAAAATCAATCTTCTGACCCTCCATCATTTCACGAATCCTCTTTTGAATAGATATATAGTCACCTAAATGCATCTTTTGAATTTCGTATAATAACGACAGTAAAAACTTCGGAACCATTGCCATATCCTCATTGTGAACAATTAGAAAATCAATTACTTCAATAGCAAGGAAATAATCCTCACCTTCTTTTTGCGCAAAATCTTCAACATATGCCTTTGACAAATTAGTTTCCAATTTCTTTGATTCATGGGAATTCAATATATTAGGAGCAATTACCGTAGAAAGATTGTGAGTATCCATTTTTGAGCCCATTTCATTCTCAATATGTGAAAAAGAGGATGTCCAATGTAAAAAAGACAATATAACTTCGAGAGTATTCCTATTATAAGAAGGAAGCAATGTATATATTAATGAGAACAACTTCTGTTTTTCAATCTTTGAATCCACTTTTGCAGCCTTGATAAACAATGGATACAGTGGTAGTGTCAATAATGGTTCTGGCAATTCTCTCAAAAATTTCTTTAATAATGCAGAAAGTTGAATGGCGTTTTCATTTGACAAATCTGGAACCTTGAAAGCATTTTCATCAAATGCATTACTTAACTCCCTTAACCGTCTTATATTCCCATTCTTTCTGAAAATGCCCTCTACTGATAAGTCCCTGTTGCGTAATGACGAGATTAAACTATCGATAACAATAGGAATTTTAAGATTAGCCGGACCTACACCTAAATCAGAGAGAATACCATGTCTTTGCGTTAAAATTTCCAATGGAATTCCGAATACTTTGTCTTCAATAATTTTTTTTTGGTCCCCAGACATTATTGTTTTCATTTTCGACCAGAAGGTTGAAGCTTCCACTAGTCTTACTGATTTAGAAATAGTTGGAAGCAATGTTGACGACAACTTGTCAGACGCGTCAAAATTTGGTTTATTTTGTAAAATCGCCAAACTTATCATCCGTAGCAATCGCAAATCATCTTTACCCAATTCGGCATAATATTTCCCACTTTTAACGGTATTTGTATTAATAATTTCTTCTTCGTCATTCTCTTTTAATTTTTTAAAATGTGCAAATGCATTTGGACGTAATTCTCTTGCCTGTTCAGCAGCCACGATTCGTGAAATATCATCAAGTGTCAAAGTTTTGGTATTGTTAAACACATTTTCTGGTGTATTGTTATCCTTTGCAATTGGTTCATCATCTCTAATTATCAAGTTTTTTGGATTGTCAACTGCCATATGAGTACCTGGTCCCTCTAAATCCAGTTCAGATGTCTCTAACACAACTGATCTTCTGGCTTCCTGTTTATTATGTGTAACTTTCACACTTTCCTTTCTTGATTTAAGTCTTTTGATGTGATTCAAAGTTCTAATATAAGTTTGTTGAGTTGAAACATTTTCTTGAAAGTTATCAACAGTCGAACTGTTTACTTGATTTTTCATTTGAATCTCCATCATAGCTTTTGATCTAACCAAGGCAATTTTGAGTAAAAACATTAATTGTCCTAGTTCAGTAACATACTTGAAACCCAAGATTGAACCAGGATCACTAATGGCACATTTCCCACAAAATACTTTACCAGTATCTTTATTGTAGGAGGATTCACTAAAATCGTCAGAAGAAATGTTTATTTTACAAATTGAACATTTTATGCAACTTAGATGCCATCGTTTTTCATTAAATTGGACACATTCTTTTTGAATATATTTGCTACATACCGCACAGCTATCTGTTGTCGTGACAGAAACATGGATATATGAAAATGGTTGAGTCATTATTAATTCGTTCTTTTCAATTTCTCGAAGAAATTTTATCAATGTTACAGAAGAATGATTTTCCTTGTTACATTCTAAGGCGGTGTAAAGGGTATATCTGGTTAATAATTTTAATAAATGAGCCAATCCTGTTATTATAGACATGAATGAAGAAAGTGATACATCTTTATTCTGTGGTTCAGAGCTTAGTTTTCTTAACAGTTGCAGATATATCATAATCTTTGTCGAAAGACTACGTGGATATTTTGAATATTTAGATTTTAAAGTTTCTATCCGAGAGGTGGGGAGGTTTTCATCCCTGTCATGGAGAGATACCGTTGTTGTTTTTGCCTCACCTAAAACCTGCATTGCCTTAAAAAGACAAGAGACCTTTAAGACAAACAATGCTGTGGCTTCAATTCCTTTCATTTGGTCATGACTGGTTAAATACTGTAACATATCAGAAATACATGCCGCAGTTTCTTCTTCAAATCTATATAAAACAGACCAAGTTTTAGTCAGGATAAAAGTAAATGCCTGCATTTGCTTTCCTAAATCGGGGTCCTTTCTATTAGGTTTGTGGTCTAATGTGTCCGGATTATATACAAACTGCGGTAGAGGTGATAATCCAAACAGTTCAGAAGACAAATCGACATGCCAATATTTATGAATACCGTAACATTCTGGATGCCAGCAATGGACTGCTTCTCCTTTTGGGAATTCAATGTATTGATCTGATATTGGATAGTGACAACCATTACATCTTTTGGAAAAATATTTTAGGAAATGATATTTGCAATACAGTTTATCATCATAGATGAAACATTTCTGCACGCCACATGGTTCTTTACAGATTGTACATGAAAAATGTTCTTCATCATATCTATTATCAAAAGCAGTATAATACAATCCTCTCAAGGGAGTATCACAAACGTGACAAAGTAAATTATTTCTTCTAAAATAGTCGTACTGACATAATAGAATGGTGTTATTTGTCTTCTTATCAAGATATGGGAAATATTTTGGCTTTAATAAAACGAAACAATCTTGACAAGTAAAACATTCCTCATGATAATACTTATCCAATGCTTTTAAAGCGGATGCTTTCCCCTTGGTATTGTTTGCTGATATTGGTTTTTTGCATCTAAAGCATATCTTTTCGATGATTTTAGAAGAACTAGACACACGTTCAGGTTGAATATTGGAAATAGCTGTCTGCATAGCAGACTATATAATATTTAACAAACTTCGTATCGTAGTACTAAACTTCAGTGCAAAATTAAAAAAAAAAAAATTTATTCTTTTTATTTGCTTTTGTCCTTCTATCTCAACTTGAAAGTGAGATTTGTGGATGGTAAGTGATTGCAGTATAATAAATGGGTATTGCAGGTACTAGCAACAGAAACTACCTCGACTCACGATTTTATCAATGGATTCTCTTAAGAACTTTATCTTCTTCAAGAACTGTTTGAATCTTTTTCAAACATGTCAGATTTGCGATGTTTCTAAGATAAACAAACGCAGATTTACCATATCGCGAAAAAAACACCCATCAATCGCTATTCACGAATTACAGTCACGTGACTGATAATATTAATCATCATAATAAAGTGTATGTGCACATAAATGGTTCCCATGAACTAGATGAAAATATACATTTAATGCAATGTTTTACAAAGAAGGGTAAAAGCCACTTATTTTACCAGTATATAAGACGAATCCCTGCACTATATTCAATATAAAAATTCAAGATAGACTAGAACTGATTTTTTTTACCAGCGAAAGTCAACCCAATCAATTGCACAAAGAATATTACTCGGTGCTTATTTATTTGTAAAAGGGGCATGCTTTATTCAAAGTGCTTTGTAGTTAAAATGAAATATTTGAAAAGATAGAAAGAAAATTCAAGACCCTGATTCGTTGCATTTTGATAATAAATTATTGTTGGAGATAGGGGCTGTGCGAAGATTTTCTCTTGGCAACGTTAGACTAGAAAATGTGCAGCAAGTACCAACATTATTGACTAGAGTGCATCTTTTTTCTGTTGAGGAATGGTGATCTTGAGCACAATGATCGTTCGCAAAGATCTGAATTGATTTGAAATACAAAACAGGGAAACAAAATAGTAGTGATGATTAGCAGCAACAGGAACCGCAATGGAGATTGACTATGATCTCAAACGCACGCTATGGAAGACATCGACTCAAGTCATTTTCTACATATATCGTATATCATGAAAGGAAAAAGCCATTCATTATTGTCGTTTGTACATGCATACGTAATGATCATTTTCTTATCAGCAACAACAACAACAACAACAATATAACCATTATACATCACGAAGGAGCTCCAAAAATACTGTCATAAGGAATTACTACATACTCCTGCTTTTTTGCCGAGCCATTCAATCAGAAATGCAATATGATGTAATCTTTCCAACCCAGAGTGGTCCGTAGCAAACCACAGGAGTTAACGCAAATTAGAATTACAGTCAGTATTAAAAAGTTACCGTTGAAGATCTACATCATGATGCTGTATCATGTCAAGGTTGGTTTCTGGGATTTTAGTGAAAGTACAGAGATCGCGTTGAAAAATGCTTAGACAATTGCGCACAAGACGAGTGCCTCCGGAAAATGATTTGCGCACGTACACAGATGATTTCAATTCTAATCGTAAAGGATCTACATTAAAAATTTTCGAAGCTGTTGTTTGTGAGGAAGACTATTTTCTGGAGAAGTTGATTGGTACATGAGATGAAATGGATCAACTCGGCATGAACAGGGTGGCTTTTGCTCTTAATAGCCGTTCAATAGGAACAAATAAAAATATAACATGGATTGATTATGTCTTCTCTCTCTGTATTAACGAAAATGCCAATTCCAGTGTAGAAATCTTAATGAAAATAAGTTAAACAAACAAACAAGCAAACTAAAAATGAAAGCAGCAAGGTTATTGCTTTATGAAGTGCTTCCACTTCTTTTTGTCGCAGTTTCAGGCGTCACCATTACAAGAAATGTTACAGTCACCGATTCAGAAACATTTAATGAGGACATTATGATTCCTGAGGGATTATCATTTGCTCTATTAAGTGCCCAAAATCTATCTTTTAATGGGGATATAGATAACGACGGGGATTTCTGTTTTGGAACGCCCGTTAGCATTTATCTATCTTCAATGGATCTCACTTTCAAGAGTTCCATTGAAAATAATGGAAGTCTTTATTTAAATGCTGATGCATCCGGTTCTACGAATTCATTCCATATGGAGCTGGAAAGCTTGGTTAATAATGGTTACATGGAAATTTATAATACTGCTTCAGACTTTAAACTCTCAGTATCAACTAACCTTATAAATACCGGGGTACTCTATATATATCAATTCAATCCATATATATTAAATTTCGGGGTTCCTTTTTCTGGAATAACTAACGATGGGGTCATAGTCCTAGCAAATCGTCAGGGTTTCAACATTAGTTATCCTGTAACAGGATCAGGGTGCATCTTACAAGATACATATGAAGGTGGACTAAACCTTTTAGTGGTTGATGTGTCTAAAGTTGAACAAACCATTTATGATAATAATAAATATATACAGTTTATTGGTAATCAACGGGAAGGTACAGTTCTCAAATTTAGACTTCCACAATCGGGCTCTACAACCATTCTTCTTCCGTATGATGGTAATTCAAAAACCATATCATTTATCTACGATAGTGTTGCAGGAATCTTAACTATTGGGAAGACTGGGAGTATGTATAAATTTGATATTGGAACAGGTGTTGATCCAACAGCAATCCAAAGAACTGGTAGCTGTAGTTACGCGTACAACGCTGGAGCATCTGCTCAAACCCCTATGTTTGCATGCTTCAAAATTATCTCATCATCAACTATGGAAGAAATTCCACCAGAATGTAAGTTTTCTAAAGATTCAAGCAAGAGTACTGTATGTTCATCTAAGGCGCTTCCTAAACCAATTACCACAACAGAAACGAAAACACCCACTACTTATCATGAGGTTATATCATTTTACAGGTCAACAGCCTCAGATGGCTTCCCCATCACTTTAAATGTTACTAGTACTATTCCACCAATTTTCACACTCCCACGACCATACACAACAACCACTCGTGGTATTAGCACAACTGTGTCGGAAGTTATTTCCTTTTATCCTACTCCTGGACCCAATGGTTGGACCGCAACTGGAACCTCAACCTCAATAATCCCTCCACCATTTTCTATCCCTAAGCCATACACGACCATCACTCGTGGTATCAGCACAACTGTTTCAGAAGTTATTTCTTTCTACTCTACGAGAGATACTAATGGGTCTCCCGCCACTGGTACCACGACTTCAACAATCCCTCCACCATTCACTATTCCACCACCATATACGACCACGATTACAACTGCTGGTTCTACCATCTCTGAAATTGTCTCGTTTTACTCTACAAATGTGAAAAGTCAACCAGTAACTGGTACCACTACCCAGATTTTATCACAATCTAAAGAAAGCTCTGCATCTGCTACCGAATCTTCGGCGAACACCGCTTCTGCCACAGTGATGCCCAATAATCCTAGTACTGCAACCCAACCAATTACTATTGAAACCAGATCCTGTTCAGAAACTCTAGAAGTTTCAAGGAATGTCAGTTATAATATGCCAGTCATTGATGAATGTGTTGTTGTTGACACCACTGGTGGAGTGACATTCCTCAGCGAGAAATCTGAAGGCATTTCGTTGGAAGGTGATGTAACTAACAATGGTGTATTCTGTTTTGGTGTGACAAGTCTGGGATCTATCGATACAAACAGCATAGTCAACCATGGTAAGATGTTCTTAGAGATTGGTGGAATTGTAAAGGTGAACAATTTGTACAATTATGATTATTTGAGTTTTACAGGATCTTCTTCTTTTACTTTGTCACTAAGTGATAATTTTGTCAATGAGGGTCTGATTACAATGAATGCAATTAAGGGTGATGTGTCTCTTCATGGGCCACTAAATGGTATTGTCAATAATGGATTGATATCTGTTTCTTCTATGATAACGTATAATTTCAGTATTTCCAATATAATTGGTACAGGTTGTATTTATGATGGGACCAATGGTCCTTATCTATTTGCCGACCTAAGTGAACCATTTCATCAAACAATATTCGTAGACGGCTCTTTTCAATGGGTTTGGTTTTCTGGTATACAGTCAGCGGAGTCTATTCCAGTGATTAGATATTCTAATAAGACAACACAGCTTGCTTTGGTATTCGTTGATGAACTTGGTGTGCTAAGCAGTATTTCTTTTGATGAAGCTACAGGTATTTTAACTGCAAATACATCTACGAGAACCTATCAGTTGGATATGGGAACAGACCATGTTTCAGAGGATTTCTACCCCAGTAAATGTATCTATGGTAGTACTCACATTTGGCATCCATGTGTTGGTATTAATAACTTTATTGGTCAATCAACTCCATCTAATTGTCAAATTGACATTCAAAGTGGTTTGTCTGATACTGTGTATTGTCCCAAGAATTCGACCTTCTCTTTGCCACATCCATATAAAACTACAGTGAGAGAACCTTCCACTACTCTTACAGAAATTATTTCATTCTATTCTACTCAGGACAGTCAAGGATTCCCATCTACTGGTACCACCACATCAACCATTCCTCCACCATTTTCCATTCCTAAACCATACACTACCACTGTTACCACAGACAATTTGACTGCGTCTGAAATTGTATCATTTTATTCCACCAAATCGAGTGGTAAAGTTGCCACAGGTACTACTACGATTCCATTGACACAGACTCAAGTTACTACTACTACAGTTACAGAATATTTAAAAGGTACAGTATATGAATCATCCTTTATCTATGTTGTAGGTTCTTGGAAGGAAACTCAAAGTTATTCCACAAGGATTGAAACATACATTATAAGAGCTGGATCTACTACTCCTGAAATATATGCCACATCTATGTAACTTTTTTTATATAATTACCTCCTAGTAACGTCCTCTCCAGCATTTTGGTGTGCAGTGCGCTGTTTTAGAGGGAAACGATCGATGAATTAATAGTGCGAGTAGCGCGAGCGCCTGTAATTGCTAGCAGAGTCATACCGCTTTTCTGAATGTGCACTTATTTAGCAATTTCTTGCTAACCCTATATTTTCAGCTCCCACCAAAAGTTTTTCAATCCAGTGTTAATCCAGTCCAAATCCTACCATATATTGCATAGTTGGAAGGCTGTGTAATTAATCAATGTAGATTTAAACCAGCTCTCGCTCCTGCATATATTACTAAATATACATGTATCATTGTCTTCCATAATTAAGCGATCATAGATGATTATATATCTAAAACTTCTGTCAATAAAGTCTATAATGAAGAATTTCTCGACCAATACAGATTTGTTCATCTATATTAAAGATGCAAATAATAAGCACTCTATTCCGAATGGGAGTAGGTACACTAACGACGGGTTCTACAACTGAGGGTCCAGCTTGTTGGTAGATTACACATCCTAAGCTGTGCCACAGTAACAGTAAACATATTTGTTGTTGTTGCAGCGGTCGATTCAATCTATCAAACTCTCTCGACAAATAATTTGGAAGAATTGAAAAAATTATCAAAACTATAAAAAAATCTTTACAATTATATTATAGAACTTTTTTCAAGTACGATTATTATCATCATCATTATTTAGTTTATTGTTAAACAACATTTCGAAATCAAATCTTGATAATTTATAACCTAACGTATCCTTTTTCTAACGAACAGCTCACTCTTGAAATTATCGGTAATCAATGAAGAGTTCATAGACGAACATTCGCTCTCTATACTAAAAATATCACTAATATCTGACTCTGATAAATCATCTACATTGATTTTTCGCACATATTCTTCACCCGTAATCTCTTTTATAGTTTCATCCTGAAACAAGTATAAAAAATCTCCATATGGAATGTATTTCCATGCCAAGTCATATGAAGCAGTTTCGAAGATGGTAAATACATCGTCTACTTTTAAAATATTCTTATTTACCCCAGTAGCAGTAAAATAAAGTACAGATTCCACTTGATATATTGTTTTCCTTTTAATGAACAGACTTTTAATATGTCTTTTCACTGAAAGAGGAGTTTCAAAGGCAAAATTACAACTCTTTATAAAAGTATTTACGCTGTAAGCATTATTTAAAGAATTCAAAGTTTTTAATTCTTTGTAAATCATCTTCAAGCAGTAGTAAAGGGCTTGAGTATTGTTTGGAGAACAATTTATAAAAAGTATTGGAGGTAAAATGAAGTCTACTTTTTCATAATAAGTGCTTTTGACATAAAAGCCATCTGTTTCAGACCCTGTCACCAATGGGAACGTCTGCTTTAAAATTGATCCTGCTATGGATGTTGCTACCCCATTTCCTTTATTTTAGCAATACCGCCGTATTTGTCCAATATAGCACTGATTTCAGGAGTGCCAATCTTGGTAAAATAAGTAAAAAACGGTTTATCACATTCATAAGGACCTTTAATGATAATCACTTGATTCACTTTGTACTTCACATCTTCAGCCCAATTATCTCCATAACCCCCTTTATTTTCCATCGGATACTTGGCAAACTCTTTGTATAACTGACATAATGTGGAATTTTCTGTAACGATAATTTCAAAAATGTCCTCGAATGTCAAAATAGCATGGAAAGCAGTGCACATAGTTTGTTCCCTCCTTTTCTGTTCCTTTGGGCATGTCCATTGCCTTTCACATTGTGCTGTATGGTATTTCATTTGGTAGTCACCGTTCACATTCCAAGCTGGAGGATATTTTTTATGGTTTCTTTGCCGTTTAGGAATATTACTTTTTTTCAAGATCATTCTATTAAATTGATCTAATCAATCTTGTTTGTACTTGTATTTACATTTAAGTTTGAATTTAAATATACTATCTTAATTATTCGTTTTTTCAAAGGGTTTTTTTTTTCAAAAATTTTGTGACACAAAAACCAAATTTAACAAAAAAGATGGGCGGCTACAATATTGATTAAACATTTAACTACTGGAATTTTTGTATAATATCACAAATATTATCTTAATCAGGCGAAAATCAAGAAATTGGAACGTCAATGAAAGGTTAACGAAAAGTTGATGAAATGATAGGTTAATACCACTGTGCTAAAATGAAATAGAGTAAATATCATAAAATTATTTCAATCAAAAATTGTGAATCAGGATAAATTAAAAAAATAAATAAGATGATCAAATATTATAACGTGATCATCAGGATTTATTGTTATATTTTTGTATATTATATAAAAAAGATATAGAATTTTAGAATCCATAAGCCCACTAATAATTTTACTACCATGTCTGATTATCAATCTTCTCTATATATAAATTGCGAATAGTTATTATAATAAATTATTGTTGCTATTCGTCATTTAAGTGTGCAGACAACACTCATCCACATCGTCTCTTATTTTGAGTTTCAATCACTTTAACAGAAATTTTTATACACTCTTCTTAACTTGCATAATGGTCCAGTAGATTGCCCAAGATTTATTAGATAATAGAACATGTAATGGATGCGGTAAAAATTAAATAAAAAAAATATTTGATTAAAACTAGATATCTTATATAATCATGCCGCACACATCTTATCTTTCCCCATGACAGTCCTAATTTCCCTAACAAATTTAAACTGATTCAAATTATCAAAATTTTTATCCTTGTCAACCTTTATTATATCTAAAATATCAGCAAACTTTGTAGCCTTAGCCACTTCTTCAAAAACAGGAAGAAAAATACCAATCAATGATAATGCAAAATCTTCGACAGAGACTACTCCAGTAATGATATTAACACCAATCAATTGAGCAATATCAACAATAGATGAGATGATGACACCTGTTGGGCCTAAAAATAAAGAAATACCACCAACAATACCTAGGGCAATACGTAGGACAATTTTCAGAATTAAGAACTTCTTTTGTTCATCATATTGTTCTTTTTGCTTTTTCCCATCCACATATGTGATATTTGCAATTTCACCTAATTCTGAATAGATAAGGAGACTCTCTACAACATCGTATATAGAATCTGGACTTTCAGTACCTATGCTATCTTTTGCATAATTCACTAAGGAATCCACGTTGGTCACATTATCCATAGTAATATCTTTTAATACATTGGGAAAGAGTACGTGAGAATCCAAAATAGTACTTTTTTCGAAAATACAAGTTGCATAAGTATCACATGAGAATTCCTTATTTTTTGATCTTTCAACAAACGCTGAAGTAGACACATTGATTCCAGAAAACTCTGCGAAAGCATTTGCCGCCGCTTGTTTGTTTTCATCTAAAATGACTAGATTGTGATACAGAATCGTACCCCAAGGTTTACTTCTCTGGAGGAAAAACATTATACGAGTTGTCTCATTATTCTCTGTAATAAAATATGTCTCTTGAGCGCCTTCAATTAAATAGAAGTTACCAGTAAAGTTGAATTCATCCCTTAATTCCTGTATTTCGGTCAAAGTATCCGGGGTAATATCTCTTTTATAATTATTAGGATCTGTTGTTACTGTTTCGTTTTCCGTAAAGTAAGCTTCTTCAACTCCATCAGATCGTGTCCATCTTTTATATTGAACCATAAATACACCATAATACGATCATTCAGAAATACAAACATTTCCATTTCTCATTTCACTTGAAGACATCATTTTGCTGTTAGGATCTTGAGAATTTATTAAATATTTTGGGATAGTTGATCTGTTCAATGTGGTTAAGGCAGTAATATGACAACAAGGAATAGAAGTGGCGGTGTTGTAATTTGATGAATAGAAATTTTCACTAGAAGCCATTGCACGGATTGAAGCAGTTATACTAGGATAATTTGAGGAGCACATTGAAATAATAACGATGGACAGCTGAGTATTGCTAATTGCAATTCCTATGATACCAGCAGAAGAGTCATTAAAGAAATTTTGATGAAGAAGAGTTTGATTTCAGAAACAATGGGTGAATATATTCAGTATTTGCCTGTAAAATGAAAAAAAGCTATTACGTACATGAAGTAGAATACAAAATCTGAAATATATCATATCTATCCCATGAATTATTGCTCTTGGCGAGTAGTTTTATTCTATTCAATTCTTTGCCTTGTTTTCATTTATTGTCATTGTATTGATCCGCCTTAATGCCAAATATGGACCCTGATTCTCCTTCATTTCTCTCCACCACAGGACCCCACACACAGATTATGGAACAAAGCGCTTCTTCAGCGCGTGTCTGTCTTTTCTACATAATTATGTTTTCGAGTTTATATCCTACAGCAGCCAGGAAAATGCCAGTGCAACTAAGCCGTTTCAGAATGATTTCAATAAATATACATTCGGCTAAGCTAAGAATTTCGTTGGCATATTTACTGATTGATCATTCAGAAAAATATGGATTTCTAGACAAATATACTATTATTGATGGTGCTACTCTACACTTTTTTGGAAAAATAAGACTGTTGAGGAAAGAAAGAGAAGGAAAGATCTGCTGTAGATAAACGCAAATAACCCGCTTTATGAAAACCGCCAACAATTCTGCTGCCCAGCAGATTCCACGACATCTCGGAGTTGCACCGAAGGAAAGAAGGAAAGAATGCGGGGGCGGACTCACTGAAATATGCGAAATCACAGAATCAATCAATCAATCTGTACTTGATTTGATATTTTTTATATTCTTATATGATTACGTAAGTATATATTTGTTTAAGGCGATCTCCATGACAGTGAAAAATTATAATCGAAATTGAAAATTCATCGAACAAATCGGAGCTTCTTCCATTCTCTTTAGAGACAATAACGTTACTCATGGATGAGCTTGATTGCGTTAACGAATATACTGATGATTGGGGAATAACTTCCAGGGTATATAAAAGAAAATATGCTACAAAACAATTTGATGGGGTTTAGAAAATCAAATAAAATGAATGTTGCTTTGCGACAACGGAAAATCAGAATACCATTGTCATAGTCTTGTCATTATTTAAGTGTGAATATTAAGAACTATTATTTGATAGTTAATTTGCCTCATTTGGATATTAAGCTTGTGTTCGACAGATAAGAAACCAACTCAATAATTTTTAGTTGCTAGGATGAGTAATTGAGTAAACTATGACAGAAATGGTTGGGATTGGAAACATATAATGAAGATGGAGTATTCTCTCATAACCCGTCGTTAGATTGTAGAATGACATTAAACATAAAATGAATTGTATATGATATTCACTTTTATCGATAGACACTTTATCGTTTTGATAAACATCCAACATTTATTGAGGAGGAATACTTTCCACCAATGGATCTGTAGGCAGGTTCTAAACGATATCCTCAATTCATTTTGGGTTGAGAAATAATTCTACGATTGTTTAAAAAATTCTATCAATTTTTGTTTGTGCCAGTTGTTTTTTCAGGCTATATATGATTTATCTTTGATACCACGGAAAATCTAAAAGGGACCACAATTCCAAAGTTATCAGAACTACCTACGTTGAATGACATTGAAAACCTCTATTTTAACGCCAAGGAAAGTAGTCTTTCCCAAGCTGTTTATGTTAGATAATTTGGTGACATGTGTGTTTCTCTTCTTAATATGGTTAGAAAAACTAAGAATTTTCAATGTCCAGTCTTCAACTAGGATACCCAACAATCCATAATATTGGAGAGTTAGATGTATTCAACTCTCAAGAAAATACTTATTAAAGGTTCAAATTGTTTTTTAAGATTGCAATTTTTACTTTTGGTCATGAAATATTGTATAGGAAGACCATTTTACGGATATTGGCGGAACATGACAGCACCTGCAACAACATTTCATTCTGCTTCCCTAAATGCAGTATATTACTATAATATGGTCAAGGAACTACCACTTAATAATGTTTACAAAAGAGTTTTAAAAGTCTTTTCCGGTCATGCAGCTTCTGTCAAGACGTTTAACTATTATTTTCTCAATGAAAATTCTCCAAGAAATAATAAAGGTGCTATTATCTCTAGAAGGGTCGATACTGTTAATGTATAATATTATTCAGTAGAGATTAATTTTGTTGTGGTAGTCGAAGAGCTGATATGACAACACCATGTCATTCTAGACTAAGTAGAAAAAAAATGTACACCTCCACCTATTGCAAAAAGTACCTGACCTGACGAAGCCATAGAAAGAAGGGATACACCTGGTTATGCTTTACGAATAAAAACTATATACCAATGACATTATTTTAACCTTTTGTAAATACGTGAAGACTTCTATTTTTTTTAAACCATTTAAGCACAAAGAGCACCTTATTACTATATGTAAAGTTATTTATGTATAACTAAAATAAGTTGATAAGTTAAGCAGCCAACAATACCTGCATTTTTGAAATCGTTGTATATTTCTGTCAATTACCCAGTCTTCGGACTTTTTTGTATTTAAAACGTACATAACGATGACGCAAAACCAAATAATCGCGGAGGATTAAGCGCCCAGGTAGGTTTCCCCAATTGTTGCTTGGTGGCAAACTATATAAATACACAAAGAATATAACTTTGATACTCAATCTCATAACTTCTTTCCCATAATATTTTATTTGATTTATCGAAACTGTAAAAACACGAAGTTACAACTATTTTTACTCAATTAGTACTTGATGGAAAGATTATTTATAGCTGAGTCAGATGGCCAACATTTGGTAACTAGATCTTCTAATATTTCTCAATTAGAAAATGAACTTCAAGAAAGCACCACTTCGAAAATAGCTTATATTCAAAACGCAGATATGGATGAAATTAAAAGAATTGACAGAGATATCTCGTATATGCATGGTTTGCCTGCTATTGAAAAAGAAGTTTTTAGCCCTGCTTCATTTTCAACATTCTTTGGGGAGGAGTTTTCTCTTTACAAATTTCAGGTACAAGGTTTTCATGACTCAGATAGAATTGTATTCATCATAGTTGAGAAACATAATGTAATTTTCTGTATTAATGTTCAGCTGGTTGAATATGAAGAACATTTTAAAGGGTCGCTGTATTCTACTAATAACAGTAGTATATTTTTTGGCATGATTATTCGGTATGCTATTTATAAATACGATGACTTCATAACAGAATTAAAGAAAGAATATGAAGAATTAAAAGGCAAAAATATAAAAGATGTCAGAACGAAAATTAGCAGATTCAGAAAAAATAACATACAATTTGAAACGATGATCGACAAAATACGCGAAACTAAACCGTTTGATGAAACATCTAGAATGGCTCTGCAAAAAACCAGGCCAATATCAATGAAACGACTTCAAGAATTCGAAGACATTCTTAATTCGAAACTTGACAATAAAATTGCTCTTATTGGAATGATGGCAAATATTTCAATTAGTGCCACCGTTCTTACAGCCATGAGTGCTACGCTATCCATTTATGATGCCACTAAATTAGGGGGCGTTATTACTGGTGCGATAGCAACTGTCTTGCTTTCTACTGTATCAGTGTGGATGTGGTATAAATTACTAACATCCTAATTATGTTTTAATCATTACATTTAATCAAAGTATTTATTATATATTCCGTCAAATCTGTTATCACCTGCTTCTACATTTTACAATATCCTTATAAGTAAATTTCATGTTGAATAGAAGAGGGATACATTGCATTGATTATTGATTATCTCAATATCGAATAGCTACCCACAAGTAAAGGCAGTTCAAACATATCCCAATAAAGTTCCTTATAATCATACTATTTTTTCTTTGTCAGCAATCAAACGTGTAAATAAAAAAACAAAGATACACTTTCTAGTCATTCAAAACTGGATACTCTCGAACGAGCTTAGATAAATACTATGATGTTAGGGTATAAATGCCTTAATCTTTCCAACATCAATAATATGACTGTAACACAGTCTTAACTGAACAATGATCTCCATTTCCGAGTCCTTATTATTGTATTAGAAGATGCTACCATTTCCAAAGAGATATTTGATTCATCAGATGAATTGTCAGTGGTACCACTGAAAACATCTTCAATGTCAGGTTCAGATAGTTTTCCGTATCTGTATGATTCCTCTAGTCCAGCAAAATTCACTGCTTCTTGAATAAGTTTGCGCTCCAATTTTAAGCACATATTTAGGAACGCTCCACATGGGATAAGATCCCATACAATGTCATTAATAATCATATTGTATAAGTATTGTAAACCAGGGAAACGAATCATTTCTGTATAGTACCACTGACAATGTACCTGATATATTTGCTTGCTGACGCACTCAATTGTACGTTCTATTTCCAAGTGACCAACAAACTTTGAGTGTGTATCTCTCAGAACGTACCCCAATGTATAGCCGTCAGAGAGAGGATCATGTTTCCTTATTTCAGAATTCATAATAACCAATACCATAATAAGAGTCCCAAGAATATCAGAGGAACAATTTGTAAAGAGCATTAAAGGTGGAAGCAAATAAGCAGCTCTGTATGATATTGGTTCAACAGAAATGGCTTCCTTTGGTAGTGAAAACAGACTTGGTATGGCTTGTAATCCCCTAGGTTCAAAATCCCTATCAGAGGTTGCAATCTTCAGTATATTTCTTACCATATCTAAGCCCCCATATTTATCTAGGATTGTGTTAAGCTCGGTAGTTTTCATCTTGTTAAAAACACCAAAATGAATCGTATCATCATCATATGGACCATTAACAACAATAATCTGTCTTACATGAGGACTCATCTTAGATCTCCAACGCTCCTCAAATCCTTCTATTTTCGAATCAAAAAAGGGATATTTGCCAAATTCCTCGTAAATTTCACACAGCACAGGATCGTTCACTGGGAACACATCAAAATAGTCTTCAAACCTCCAGGTACTTTGGAATGAGTTGCATAAGCGTCTCCTTTTATCTTGTTCTTCTGCAGAGCATATGCACTCATGCTCACATTGCTTAGTAGTAACTTTCAATCTGTTAGTTACGCCACTTACATGCCACTCTGGGGGAAAGTGCGGATAATCATCAATATTCATATCCTTTTAAATCGTGTTCTGTATGTGTTTAATTAGTAGTAGTAGATTTGTCGATGTCTTTTCTTCTTGCGATTGAGAATATCGAGTTTATCAGTGACAATCAAAACTTTTCTTCCGTTCCTTTTCAGCGGTTGAACACGCGGGGAAATATTACAATTCAAAAG
>JAJLTG010000046.1:0-91443 GCA_030568095.1 Naumovozyma baii
GACTGGAGGCGATGGAGGCCTTCCCGAAGAATTTCGATTTAGTGCTTGCTGGTGGTGGCGGAGGCTGTTGTAGTTCGGAGGCAGTTGGAGTTCTTTGGTTTCTTAGTGAGTACGTCTTGTGCATTGTTGGTAGTGGGTGGGTGGGCGGGTAGCTGGTGTCAAAGTGTATATATGCATACAAATAGACAAGTTCAAATACACCCACATACACCTATATATATATATATATATATTTATTTATGGTGGGTGGCAGAGGCAGGGAGAGAAGCGACTAGCAAGCCATGGCAAATGCCATTGGACGTTGGACAGAAAAAAACGCAGCGCTGCGCTCATTGCTTGGTCTTGCCGGCCCCCCCTTAAAAACTCGCAAGCCGTGGACGTTTGTCGCTACACACGTCAGGCGGGGTGGAGATAGGGCTGGAAAGAGAGCCCTAACACGCGGCACCCAGACACCCGTAGGGTTGGGGCGGGTCCAGCAAACGGGGAAAAAGTTAAGTTCTCCTCAACTCGCCCTGTCGCCCAGAACAGAATGTGCGCTTCCTAATCCGGTATATATTCAGGTTATCTGCGCAAAGTGGCGTGAGCACCTCCTCGGTTAGATTAGAACAATAGCCTATTGTCGGCCCACCACACCCTCATGTAGGCATTTTCCCACACACACCTGACTGTTCAGCCTGCATGTGCTGCCCACCACCGGTCGCTTTCTCGAAGCCATCTTTGTAACGTTCATCATCGTCGTCGTCGTCGTCGCCGTCGGCATGACTGTCTCTCTCCGCACCCAGCGTCTCTCGAGGACTGCACTCTTCTTACATCACCCTATCCATTATACTTCCAAGAATACAGAAAAGGGTACCTCTCTGCGTTTGCACTGTCAAGCCATTTTTTTTATTCTCTTCTCTTCTCTTCTCTTCTCTTCACCCTTCTTGTTTTTTCAGATTCCTTTTAGCTCTACGAACGTACTTAAAAAAAAGCACGTAAAGGCAAGGCAGAAACAGAAACAGAAACAGAAACAGTTTTGTTTTTTTTTTTTCAACTTACAAACTGCTACTGTATCTTTAGCACGCTTCCATAGTCAATTCCAAAGTAGGGGAAAAACACACACACATGCAACACTCATCCACCTAATCAACGCAACCTCACTTCTTCTGTAGTAAAAATCATGACAAAGAAGAAAAAAAATTTATTCATGGATCCAACTCTCCCCTCCATCGATTCAAATAATCCAACAAAACAAAAAATCGAAAAGCAATATGCTCATCACTTGCCAATGAGCGGCTTACTAAACCCAAAAATTCAATCTTCAAGATCTCATTCAAACTCATCAATGACTACAACAATCTCATCATCATCCTCGTCGTCTGGAAACACTACTCCGCTTCCATTATCTCCATCTTCCACTTCTTCAATAGCATCGAATTCAATCTTACCATCCATTACCACTTCACAGAAAATTAAAAAATTGCCCTCCATACCATCAAAATATTTTAACAACTTCCCTTTAAACAACCAATTCCAATTCCAATTACAATTACAACTCCCTCTACCTCCACAGCGGCAAAAACAGCATTATCCACCTTTCATAATACCCATGAGATCAATAGTTCCAATACCTCACATTCAGCAAAGACAATACCATAATCTTAATCTTAATAATCCATTGCAACCTCACACTACAACTATAGGATATCAGTATCTACCACCGCCACTCTCACCATTTAATAATAGCATTGCATCGCATCTTCCCTCTCCATCATCACAAAAGAGGAAACAATCAAAACAATGCCCCATATGCGGCAAAATTGTAACTAGATCAAGTTCATTACAGACTCATATGTTAGTCCATACAGGTGATAGACCTTTCAAATGTAACTGGCCTCGTTGTACAAAGACTTTCAACGTGAAAAGTAACATGAATAGACATTATAAACTACATTTGAAACAACAAAATCAAGAGCTAGAACAACAAAAACAAAAACAAGATCAATAGATGTTTTTGTTTTTCTTGCTTACCAAAATAAGTATCATACATTCTTCCTCTTCTATTTCGCATTAAATAAAGATACCTCAATTTTTTTTTTAAAAAAAAATAAAAAAAAAAAAAAAATAAAAAATAAAATGTTGTGTTTTTTTCCACAATGCATTCACCCACACCAATACATTCATTAACTAACTCATTAATAATTATATAGAAATGAAAAGTCGACAAATTGTTTGTTTGTTTGTTTTTCCTTTATTTATTACATTCATCATTACATAACGGCGTCGCTCTGGCATAGAAACACACTTGGTTACTGTGCTATGCCAGATTCGTCTTGTTCGATCTAGTCTTACACACTCTTCTGTCTGGCCTTGAATGAACGAATCAAAAATTCAATGCGAAATTGAATTTTTCGACATTTTCAATCACCAACTTCAACAAACCAATGCCCCCTCTCAAACGCACACACCATGATGCTCAGTCTAACAATCATCTATACCCCTTCCACTAACTACCAAAATGTACGATCCCGTAATGAAAATAGTACCAATTGGAGACTAAAATATTGCTAGATAATGTCTTTTAGTACGTTTCTTAGAGAACGAATTCAACCCATCATTCATTATCACCATATGGTTGTATTTCGAGATAAAAACCATGGGATTTGACAATAGAAAGGAAAATCAAATGGCAATTTTAACGATACCACTGGTTAGGAACGGATTATCCAGATGTATAATATCAAGAGTTTCTAAAAAAATGTCAATATATGACAGTATTTATTAGTTAAAAAAATCTTACATGAGAGTAAGAAATTTCTCATAAGAAGAAAATTATGGAACCCTAATTTTAAATCTATTACAGTAATGTACCCAATGTTAAGATGGGTCCACTATTCTGTAAAAAGATATATGAAGTGAGACTATTTCTGAGATACCAGAAATTGTGTTGAAATCTGTGACAGATGTGTCATAAACATTATAACTCGTATAATACGATGAAGAAGATGACACCATAATTAATGATAATTATTGAAAATGGTAAATGTGAGAGTAGAGATAAGGTATCTATTACCGTTGCACCAGTAAGTATGCTGAAGTACAACGTTACTGCTCTCCCTCTTACAGTTTCAGCATACCACCCACAACGTGATATCTGTGGAATAGTAGTCTCAGAGTGAGATATTTACCAAAGTTCGGTTCTATATTTTCTATTAATAAAAAATGACATGAAATCTACCACCCGAAGCGGCTTTGTAAATGATAACAGCGTCAGTGAAAAAGTTAATAGGTGATGGTCAATCTAGAGAAGATATGGAAAGCCATCCTTGCATAGAAGCAAGAAGCATTCGTAGAATAATGCTTGAATGTAAATATTGCAAATTATGAATTTGCGTAAGTTAGCACCGATGATGAAGCCACTTGTGTGAAAAAACCAAGCTGACGTCAAATGAAAGTTTCTGGTGCAGAAGATTTTGTTTGCTAGATGTGTTGGTTAAGAGTATTGTCATCCTAAATTATTGACTATCTGCTATTAATAATTGGTGTGATTGCCGTTTTGAACATAAAATTTCTCCCAATTAATATAGTTCCAAGTTAAAACAGGTCGAATTCGATACTAATGTCAACGGAATAGCGGATTAATTTTTAGCATCAGTAGGTTGCTTTATGCGTAAGCAATGTCACACCTTTATGTGACTTAACCAATATTATAATAATATTATCGGCATTAGCTGGTTCATATCGATGCATCAGTCTCCGAGACAAAGTGTATACACTGTGTATTTTTACACACACCAAATCATGAAAAAAATGATAATTTAGTGATCAATCAAAAATCTCAAAATAAAATTAAATTTAATATAAATATGAATTATGATTTTAGATAAAAATGGATTATAAGAAGCAAGCTTTAAAATTATTGCATGATGAAACAAAAGATTTTGATAGCCTTAATCATGAAGTGCAACAATATTTTCCTAGTTTAAAAATAAAAGTTCTTAAATATGAAGATCATGAAGAAAAAGTTAAACAAAGAAAGAAAAGTGCCAAAGAAAGAAAAGTGCCAAAGAGTATGTAACATCATTTTCTTTAACTAATCAGCCTCAAAGCATTGGATTGTTAAATTATAAAAGGGGTTTAACAGAATCCATTCATTATGAACAAAATAGCGAATTTTCTATGAATACCACTAATTATAATGGGTTAAATATAAGATTATTTAATAACCAGGAAATCCTTAACTTTAAAAAGGATATTGTTAGCATTATCGAAAAGACTGAGTCTTACAATGATGTTCATAAATTACCATTATCCTATATGTATTTCAGGATATACAATAAAGGGAAAGCAATCGCTTCAACTAGATCATGTAGTTTAGAAATACATTCATTTGAGGAGGATGTTGATAGATTGTATACTGTGTTACATGAAATGTTGGATGATATCGTCAAGAGAGTTTATGGTTATGAATCTTTGTTTATTACTGAAACTTATTCCTACGTTGTATTTCATGTAAAGGCAATGTACTTTCCGAACCCTGCTTCTGTAAACAATTGGGGTGTTAATTTACCTCCAATTATTAATTGTGGTGTATTTAAAATTTTCACAGCTAATGATGTGGAAACACCATGTATTACTCAGTGTTCTAAATATGTTTGTAATAAAGATATTGACACATTGGATGGGTTAATTGAAGAGTTTAATGGTAATGTATGTTTCTTAACTCCACAGTCTTACATTACCAATATTAGACATACTAAATCCTACACCGATGTTAGATTATTTCCAAAATAGTCGAATTAAAACATTGAGTATTATTGATCCATCAATTGTCTATTTATTAATGTATAAAGAACATATTGGTGTTATCTTTGACATGACTAAGCCAAAGTATAATAGATCTGTAACCACATTCAGTCCATTAGAAAAATATATTAAAACTAAGGAGGTTACAGTTTGTTTTGATATTGAGGCATACTTTGATCCAGAAAATGACGCTAACCAAACAAATATTCCATATTTGTGTTGTGCTTGTATTATCTATAATAATGAAATAGGTAATATTGTAGATTTTGAGGGAAGAGATTGTGTTGCACAGATGATTGAATATTTAGTTGATGTTTGTAGTGAATTAAATATAAAAAGTGTTGAATTAATTGCTCATAATGGTGGTGCCTATGATTTCCATTACATATTGAGTAGCATGTTTGATCCTTCTGTTATCCAAAATATATTAATTAGAAATAATAATTTTATTAGCTTTAATTTTAAGCATGATAATATTAAATTCTATGTAAAGAATTCATACTCTTGATACAATGTTTCTGGAAAATATCTAGCACCACTGGCATCTGCAGTCATATAATTTGGTATATTTAGCGATCAATAGTAACGACAATGGGGCAACAAAATCAATTCGAAAAACAAAAAATTAGAACATCATTTGCTTTGACAACAATGATTGGGTTAGAGAATCAACATGTATCATGGAAGGAGTTATGATTCTCTGGGATTTTAAATATTGATACCACCCGACTGGGGTCACTCTGTCACATAACCACCTCTTTTGGAATTCATCACCTCAGATCTTGTGTTAGACTCTGCATTTGCAAACACCGACTAAGCGCTACCATGTTGGATTTTAGGTTTCTGTCTTTTGTAGTAATGTTAGATCTGTTTTATTCTGTCATACTTATAATATATAATGTTTTTTCTTCGTTGTTTTTCTCTACATACTAAAAGTAAAATATATACATACAACTATTTATCATTCTTGTACTTCTTACCCTTTATATACTTTTCCTTTTGGCATATTATTTTCTTCACATAGAAACCAAGGATATTCAGACGCAGTCGGATAAGCCTATTCTGATCATAAGTTTTTCTAGAATATTCTACAACTTTTTATCAATTCTAGAATTATTATTTTTATAGTAACTTGCTCGTTGATAGTCATATCCTATCCATCTATAGAATATTCGGTTCCAACAACCTGTGATATGGCGGAGAATAGACTGGCTGATTCAAGAAAGAATAAATGTTAATAAGAAGAAAAAAACTTTAACAAAGGGTAAAGCAAAAAATGGCTGACGTAAATGTAACATCTTCCAAACAAACATTTAGAATACATTCATTTTTTTACATAAATATCTTTATCAAAAGCAGTTATTATTATCATGTTGGCAATATCATGATTCCATAATTTATGTCGCGTGCCAGCGTATCCTGTGCTTAAAGAGGAAAATAAACCAATTTAGCAAATACAATGATAAAGGAATACACCTGTTACAATGATCACTATCGGAGAAAGTAATCAAGCGAAAGCAAGTACTACCAATGTCTGTATCGAGTTATGAGAAATTGAGGACTCAGAATAGATTTACACCGGTGTACTCGCCCGTATCAACATATAGTTACTTCTCCAACAGTGGCACCGATACAAATATACATCCTTCTTTCTTCGATGCTAAGAGGTCATTGAGTAGTGCAGAAAGTTGGGACCGCAAATCATATGCAACCAGTATTCATAGAAATGAAAAATTGAAACAACATGGCGAAGATAATGATGAATCAGAATCAGAACAAAGTAACAAAAGTTTAATGAGTGATTTATTTAATCTATTCCATCCAGGTAGATTTCTCTGGCAAAGACTTAAAAGAGGAGAGACCGACATTGATACAAATACAGCGTCCACGTATGATGAACCTATTTTCGAAAAGAAACACGTTAGGGAGACAGATGATTTCTTTTATCAGTCTGTAAAAAATAGAAGAATATACCAGCCAACTAGCAGACTTCATAAACAAAACAAAACTAAGAAGAAACCAAGAAACAAAAGTAGTGGATCAAGCAACCCAAATTTGTCGAAACCAAAATCACAACCCAACTTCAATTCTAAATCAGATGGCAACCTCATCTTTTCCAAGGATCCATTCGGATGGAATAAATGGGAAACTGATGAAATCGGATCTTCAGGGTCTAATACCATATCATCATCACAATACGGAACCAAATTTATTAGAAAACATCATAGAAGGGACGGTTCTCATTTTAATAACACAAACACAGATACAATGCAAGTATTAAGAGGAAGGTCCGATGAAGTTTCATATTTGAAACAGATCTTTAATGGAGAATATCAATTGCCTAAGTGTCTAGAGGATGAAAGAGCACACCAATTAAGGTTAATGGAACTGGATCGTCTTCAGGAGTTAAACGAAAATAGAAACATAAAGAGATCAATTACTGATTTGACAGAAAAGATTAAGAATGTCCTTCTAGATAAAAAGAGTAGAGATAAGATAAAAAAGGAGAAAAATGATGATAATGATGATTTAATAATTGTCAAGGAGAAAAAACTTTCACCTTTGGAAAGGAAAAGACAAACTTTTTTGAATGATCAATTAAATTATACCAAATCTTTAATAAACTTTCAAAACGAATTTAAGAATTTTAAAGATTTATTGGCGGAAAGGAAAAGAATTCAAGATGAGATACAAAAGAAGAGATCTTTTGCTACAGTAAAGAAATTAATCCCAACTCTTTCTAAAGAGGAACTATGCGAAGTCCAAAGTGCCATGTCAAGGAAGGATAATGCAGTCTTGATGAATAGAGATAATTTACAACTTACAGTTCGTGATTTCAAAACTTTGGCGCCAAGAAGATGGTTAAATGATACTATCATCGAATTCTTTATGAAAATAATTGAAAAGAAATCGGAAAGGATAGTGGCTTTCAACTCGTTCTTTTACACAACTTTATCAGAACGTGGTTATCAAAGTGTTAGAAAGTGGCTTAAAAGAAAAAAAACCACAATTAATTCTTTAAAAAAAATGTTTATTCCCATTAATTTAAATCAATCTCACTGGGCCTTATGCATTGTAGACTTAGAAAACAAGACAATAGGGTACGTCGATTCTTTATCCAATGGGCCTAGTGCCACCAGCTTTGCCATATTGACCGACGTTCAAAATTATGTAATTCAAGAAAGTGAGAATTCGTTGGGTCAAGACTTTGAATTGATTCATGTGGATTGTCCTCAACAACCAAATGGATTTGACTGTGGTATATATGTGTGCATGAATACATTATATTTGAGTCGAGATGCAATGTTGACGTTTAACAAGAATGATGCCATTAGGATGAGACAATACATTGGATCACTTGTATTATCAGATGCATTAAAATAAAATATATAGATTTTCTAAAGAAAAATATTTTTAAGGTTTCATTGTTTGCACTTTTTTTACGAAGAATATAATCAATAATTAATTATAAAAAGACTGACACTTATGAATGTTGATTCATACATTATTAATAACTATATTATTTCTTCTCCTCTTTAACTTTAAGGTCTACATTTACAATAGGATCAATCAATCTATCAACTTCTTTGTCATTTGCAACAGATTTTGTTACTATCTTCTCTTGATTATTCGTCGTCTTATCTTCTGTGGGCTTGATCTCCAAGTTTTGTATGTCATGCAACAAATTTTCCATTTCAATATGAGTAACTTCCCCAGCTTCCTTTAACAAATCATCTAGATCCTCTTCCCAACCTAATTCCTTGGCCATAAGCTCTGCTATCTTATCCAACTCACCACAATACATCAAATCAGAATCTCTTGGGTCACTCTTAAAATCACCTACACTTTCAAAATTTAATAATGTTCTTGTAACATTTTTAGGGACCTCTGCAGGTAAAAATGCAAATGGGTATACAGATAACGAAGTTCCAGCCACTATTACCAATGTTTCACTACCTTCGCTACTCTTTAACCATTTCAACTCATCATTCCAAGTATTAAAAAATTTCTTGGGTAAATTTTCTCCAAAGAAAACAATATTAGGTTTAACTAATCCACCACATTCATCACACCTGGAAAATTCGAAGCTTTGATCACCTATATCCTCTGGTAGATCAATCTTCTCCTTAAAATAAGCTTGTGGAAATTGCTTGTTACAATCTATACAGTGATTCCATGCAAAACTTCCATGAGCTGCAATGACAAGCCTATCTTTGATACCAGCTTCTCTCTCCAGGGTATCAATATTTTGAGTATATACTCTTTTTAGCCTTCCCTTATCTTGGAATAATCTCATTAAGTAATGAAATTTGGATGGTTTAAAATTGCCAGGGTACAATTCTTTTGCTAACATATAGAATGGTTTAGGATTTTTCCTGAAAAAAGTTATGTCAAATACTGCCTCAGCATGTGGAAGATCAAATTTAGATAAATTGTGATATAATCCTGTTTTCGGGGATCTAAAATCAGGGATCCCGCATGATGTCGATATACCAGCACCAACCAAGAAGATCACCTGTGCCTTCGGATGAGAATTTAAATGAGTTGATATTTTTCTGAATACTCCGTTCTTTTCCTTTGTCATTGTTATTAAACCTTCGTGGTTTTTTATTAATCTTACTGTGATGTTGGGAATGTTCGAAGGTATAAAATGTTTGCTCACTTTCTAATTCCCATACTCTAGGTATCTTGTAGCAATGGCTCGATGCTTGTATTTAAAAAAATATAAGCTTTCGACCCCAGTGAGGATTGAACTCACGATCTTGCGATTAACAGTCGCACGCCTTAACCAGCTTGGCCATGGAGTCTCTTTTTTACATTTCCGTTTTTTGAATAGTTCCTCCTAGCACAGTAAATATTTTCATCTGATTTATTATTGTAACATCAACTAGATGTGTTTTAAAGAATGCAGAATTTGGGAGCAAATATGGTTAAAAGATTTGATTTATATATCATATGGTGGATTTAAAACTTTAAAATGAATAGATATGACCGACAGCTGAGGATATGGGGTAAGAATGGCCAAAAGCTCCTAGATGATTCGCATATTTGCATTATTGGTGACCCAAATTCCTCATTACAAGAAATAATGAAAAACTTGGTGTTATCCGGTATCTCTAAATTTACGTGGATAAGAGAGGATATGGTATGTGAAAATGAAGACCCTCAAAACTCTAAGGTATTTTTTCATGATTTTATTGATGAAATGAATAGTCTTCATCCAAGTGGAATCGAAGTTCAACGAGAAACGCTGTCAAAAGTGCTGGAGAATGCAGATCCATATTGGAAGCAATTTTCGTCAACAATAATCATCAATTTGAAATATGACACCTTGTCGAAACTTTTGAATCATAATTTCTTCAAGAACTCTACCCCAATAATTACAACATATGCAAAGGGACTTTATGGATATTTACATATATGTCTCAACGAACCACACTTCATAATCGAATCCCATCCGGATAATAAAGTTACTGATTTAAGAATAGATCGACCATGGAAGGAATTATTAGAGTATTTTAATAAGTTTGATTTGGACAAGATGAAAAAGTATGAAATATCTAAATTGCCATATCCTGTTCTATTGTTTCACTGTCTTCGTATACTTGATGAGAGAGGTTTCAAAACAGAAGATTTGAACTCTTCTATCTTAAAATCACAATTATCTGAATGGATTTCAAAAATTAATCCATCTGGTTTAAATGATTCGAATTATAAAGAAGCCCTTAGATTTGCACATCTAGCGTTGAATGATACAAGAACACTAGCCCAATTAAACTGGATAATAAATTATAGTTCTGCGTTGAACTCATTAACCAATGCGTATAATAAGGATGTCGTGGCACTTTTACAGGCATTGGGTACATATATGATCATGGATGCTCATCATACATACCCAATTATAGGTAATATTCCCGATATGGATTCATCCACAGAGAATTATATCCAATTGAAACAAATTTATGAAGGAGAAGCCAAAAAAAATGTCAGCGTTCTTCAAGATATACTGAATAAAGCTGATAAACAACTGCCCCTAGAGACGATAAAACTATTTTGTGAAAATCTTAAATATCTAAAGGTTTTACTTCCAACCGAAGATGGTATGAGTAGATTATTTAAGGTAAACAATAAGATTCTAAGTACCCTACTATCCATCCAATACGATATAAATATTACAGATGTAAATTCATTGATTTCTAATGAGGCAATCAATATTAATTCATATGCTACAACATCGTTTATCGGTGGAACAGTTAGCCAAGAGGTAATAAAACTCATTACTCATCAACACATTCCTATCGATAATACATTTATATATGATGGCCTTAAAAATATTACAGATACTTTTCAAATTTGAAAAGAAAGGATATTCAGATATATACCTTATTTACTTATAGATCATCAAAACTTCCTTGCATACCATTAGAAGTTGTTTTTTGCCTCTTATTTTGCAATACTACTTCTTTCCAATCTTGTTCGACTTCGTTACCATCACTGTCACTATTATCACCTTCCTTGGCCAACTGCTCTTCTATTGCTTTCCTCTTTATACTCATTTTCAATCTTCTTTCAGCTTTAGTTTCTTTACCTTGAGTTTTATTAGACCATGCCATATTTTTCTTTTTCAACTCAAACTTCAATTTCTTTTTATCTTGAATATCTTTCAAATGCTTCAATTCTTCTTGTCTCTTCTTTTCTTGCTTTTTATCGGAATATGCAAATGTGTCCAGATCGATAGGTGGATCCACTAACCATCCATCTTTAAATACCTTGGGATTAATTTTATCATTCTTTAAGTACCTAGTGATCTCAGGCATTCTCGGTAGACGGAACAAACCATACATTTTACATATTCCAACATAATCCAATGTTTGTAATCTAAAGATTGAACTTGCCGAATGATTGGAATAATATCTTATAAATCCAACAAATGATTTAACACCATGATCAAATCTTGCTCGATCATCTAATATCCATTTCTTGAAGATGTTGTAAAATTCTTGTCGAGCAGGTAACCCCTTTATTCCCAAATCCTGCATTTCTTCCAATTCCACATTTCTCACTTGCATGAATGGTATATAATCCTCTTCTCTACCTTTATTTAAGAATGTTATTGCTTTGCCTATCCTATTAGCTCTTCCCGTCCTACCACATCTGTGCAAGAAAATGTCACTGTCAGTGGGTGGATCCAATTGGATGACTAAATCCACATCAGGGATATCAATACCTCGAGCTGCTACATCTGTGGTTAAAAGTACCGATGTGGTTAGTGTTTCAGTGAATGTTTCCAAAGTTTTCATTCTTGATCCGGTTTGTAATTTGCCATGTAGTGAGAAGATTGATATATCATCATTTAATATATGTTGAGATTGTAGGAAACGAATGAACGAGTAGAAATAGGTCACTGAAATACATGTTGGAAAATAAACAATGCATTTCTTATATCTGTATGTATTCAGTAAACTTAATAATTGTTGAAATTTCAATTCTGGTTCCACTACGAGATAATTTAGTTTCAAAGATGATGGTGCATGATTCTTGGAGTTAACGGTAATCTTAACAGGGTTTCTTAAACCTGTTTTAAAGATAGTATTCCCAGCACTACTAATGGTAGCAGAAAATAACCCAGTTCTTCTCTGCTTGGGTAATATGGATAGTATATTCTCCACATCTTTGACAAAACTAATGTCCAATAATCTATCAGCTTCATCTAAAATAACCATACTACACGATGTAGTCTTTACAGTGGGTACTTGCAAAAAATCTAGTACTCTACCAGGTGTCCCCACCAGAATCTGTGGGCGATTCTCAAAAAAATCATTGATATCGTCCCTAACCGTGTTTTCATTCGTACCGACTAACAATTGTGCCCTAATAGGATAATTATTTTTTGGATAGTGTTCTAAGAATTGATCAATTACAGACTTAATCTGCTTGGATAATTCTCTTGTAGGCGAAATAATTAACGAATGGAAATGACCCTTCTTGAAACTTTTCGAATTGGCATTTTCTGCGACAATTTTCTCCAAGATTGGAATCACAAATGAAGCGGTCTTACCTGAGCCAGTGACGGATTCCACTACCACGTCTTTATTCTTGGCGAATAACGGTATAGTGGATGCTTGTACCGGTGTCATTTCATCGAATCCCATTACTTCAATAGCGGTACGAATCCATGGTTGAATGGAATAGTCTAGGTCATCCCAAGATAATGATTTGGCCATTTTTCAGTATATTGAATGAGGGTATTTTACAGGTTGTTATCGATGATGGGTTGCGATGAGCTTGTTAAAACTTTTTTTTTTTTTTGCCATGGCAGATTTTCACTCTGCGTTGAGCCTGCCGCTGTGAAATGTCCAGTCTGTGTCCTCGCGAGTGATGGTGGACTACAAAGATATGTTTCTAATATAAAATGATTGTTAAACGTGTTCATTTTTCTATTTATCAAGTGTATCTGTACTGATGGTGTGATAGAAACAATTGCTTTTTGTTTTTGGGAGCAACGCAGAATGACTAAATTTAATGGCACAGCACAAATATTCTGAAAAGTCGTACTTGACCTTTAAAAAATGAACAGAAACACAGGATTTTGAACCTCAGCTTCGAGAAGAAACAGAAATCACATTACGAACGGTACAGTTCTTCTTGTTTCTGTTCTGTTCATTTAATGACACACTGACTGGCTATTTATCTGAGCCTCTTCAAACTTTCTCGCGCAGCAGATCTTCTAAGCCTCTGTGTTGACAATAAGTGTACAAGCCAGCGACTGCAACTGCATGGGACTGGAGAACTCAGGCTTTTACTAGGGCAATGTCCAGGAGAACCCTTGCCGAAAATATGTCTTCAACAGTAATATAAATATGCTGCTAATATTTTGAAATTCATAAGATTTGAAGTTTCTTTTGGCTGGTCTTTTCTTCCAATCGAAACACGTTATTAAGAGCAACGGACAATGGGCAGAATTACCAAATTACTAGTAAGAACCGTCAAAGGAAACCAAGAACTACATGTAAATCAAACCGAATCAAAGACGGTCCCTGAACAATTTCACTTTACAGAGGAAAGAACGCTGCCGATCGTGCATTTGTACAATAACAAAGGGTACTACTTGTTCTCATCGAGACAATCATTAGACAAATTTAAATCTGAAACTTCTTTAACTTCAACTAAATTTGTGTCAATGGATAAAGATGGTGTAGGTATTCCATTGTTCCATATCGAATTGTCAGCTATGTCACAGAGTTTTATAATTTACAAGTATGAGATAGTGTCAGTGGAAGATCCACCTGTGTATTCATCATCAGCTGAACTAATATTGGAGAATACTTCTTTTAAAATCTTTAAAATACCATTCTGTAAGATCATCAAAAGTGTAGATATTACAAGAACAGAATATAAATTTCAATTTTTAAATGGGAATGCCAATGCGTTGACTACTACTTTATTAAGTCAACCAATGTTTAGAGACATGGATACTCAAATTGATTCGCATGTGTTAAGATGGCATGTCAATTATACGCCAGTTGTAAGAAATACGCATTATAGTTTGGAGTTATTACCTGAAAATGTTTCCTCATTGTATGAGAATAATTCCATTACAGTGAGAAATGGTTTTATGGGGGAACGCAACTATGAGAAATTTATCGTGGGTCATTTGACGAGTGACACGAGCGATTTATTACCAAAAACGATATGTAAAGTTGCAAAATTGATTGTGGGTGAACGTGATAACGTAGCTTCTTTTGGAATAAAAGATATTCCGTGGAACACTCAAGTTATTGCATATGAGAGCTTATTGATTCATTATATTGATGAGTTACGATATGCGAAAAAACGAAGGCAACATCGTCGTGGCAGTAGACGTCGTCAGAATGCCATTAACGGAACTGTATGAAATGAACATTCTGTTTTGTAATATGTACTTATATTATTATTATTATTATTATTATTATTATTATTATTATTATTATTATTATTATTATTATTAAATAAAGAATGTAGATCCAGTCTATGTTGGGACCTGCCCAAATATTCGTTTAGTATGCATTTCAACTTAATAATTACCATTTCATTATTTGCTTTTGATGGTCTTTCCTTATAATTTCCAAGATTTGTATTAAATTTGGGTAGAAATTGGTATATTGGTTTTGTAATTCTTTCAAATTGTTACAAAAGAATTTGAAGTAACATTGATCCAATACAGCAAATAAGAATTCGTTCAATAACTTATTGCCCAACTCATTATAATACAATGAAAATATTAAAATGTCTAATAACTCTAATGAAATTCCATCATATGAGTGCATTTCTAAACATTTCGTTAATGATTGAAATAGCAATGGTTTCAAGAAATCCAGGAAAATGTTCAATTTCAATTGATCTCTTAAGTGGTAATATAAACCTTGATATCGTTGGAAAATTTTCATCTCAATAATTGAATGGAAAGAATCACTACCATTGGTTAATGTATAATCAGTTTCGAAGAGCCAATCTATATTACCGTATTTTTTGAAATTGAACCAAATTCTCTTCGCCATGGATCTGAGCTTAATACACCTCTCAATGGCTAAATACAATCTGTCCTTCAAATAATCTATATTAGTTTCCAAAGTGGTTGTCTCATAAAGACAAAGAGAATAAATTGAAAACCTTAATTCAACAGGTAATCCAAACCATGCTAATTTTCTCTTTCTAATAACCATTAAGATAGTCTCATCCGTCCAATCTTTTCTCACATCTTCCCAAATTAAATCCAGTTGATATTTTCTTCGTAATAAATCCCTATTAGCATATTTTAATTTTAATAAATCTCTACTAGCTTGACTTTGTAAACTGGTAGAATCCTTAAAAAGAGTCATAGATTGCTCATGTTCTGAGATGAGCCTTTTATTCTCTTGGATTAATGAATCGACACTAATATTCTTTCTCAATTTATAAGATAGCAACTCATCATCTGTGATATTTGCATTTGCATTTGCAGTCGATGAGAAAATGGAAGATTCGGAACGATAGGATGATCCTCTTGAATACACCGTCGATCTCGTAGCATTCGTCTCGGAAAATATAGATGGAGATGAGTGTTTCATTCCATTACTCATGGGTCCTACAAACGGCACTGCATAAGCGAGTAATTCAGTATCTGTATCTATCGTGATATCATGTGTGGTAGTCCAATCGGTATATACTGTAGATAAATGTGTCTTATTGTTATTCTTTTTCTGCTTCTTTATGGGTTCAGTTTCTTGATTCAATTGATTTCGTGTCACTTTATGCCTTGCATAAAATAGTCTCTTACTGGGCGAAATGTAGTTTAATGTCATTGTGTAATGTGTTTATGATGTTGCTTTAAATGATCAAGGCTCAATCAACTTTTGCGATAGATGTCCTATATATGAAACGATCAAACGATCAATGGATTGATGGATTTGTTTTACGTTGCTGGGTTGTACGTTTATTTATTTGTCTGCAAGTTTGCGAGCCAAGCAATTTTTTTTTTTCAAATATCGAAAATTGGCGTCTCGAACAGAACAGAAGAGCATCTATACTAAGTAGAAGAGTATACAGATGTATATATTCATAGAAATACTAGTCTTAATGGGATTAAGAATGTGGGCAAATATACAGAGGCTAACTTGCATTTATCTAATGGACTCATAACATTATTTTGGCTGAATCCGGGATAGTAACCTCTATTAATGATCTCATAAATACACAGTAATGTGGTTATTGAAGCATTCATCCCATACAAGTATAACCATCTTTTCAAACCCGTGCTTAACTCTTGTGGTGAAGTCCCCAATTTTCTTACAAAATAAAAGAATAAGGGCAATTGAAACACTAATTCCAACACAACGCACGACCTTAACCATGATGGCTTTTCCCAGAGTAAGAAATCGTTATTTTGTTCAATGTGCCATCTTACCAATATGCTAGCGAATTGATATTGTGGAGGAATCACCACCGATGAATCAATAAATATGGTGATGAGGATATGTAGCAGAAAATAATAATAGTAGAAAGTCCCTTCGAATTTTGTGAGCTTGCCCATTCTGTGTTTATCTTTTGGTTGCATGTAAAGGCCTGTTCTTATTGTGTGGGTCAGGTTTATTGTTATCACTTTAGTATATATAACACATGCCTTGTGAGATTATACGATACTGCACCGATAAGACCAACAACAAAAACAAAAACAACGATCAAACCCATCCATAACTTTTCTGTGCTGTTTGCCACATTGAAACACCATTAGAATAGCAGTACACATCCTCTAGTGATAGGAGACAGACACAAATTGGTTTTGCTTAATCGTACCTATGTATGTATAGCTTCCTACGTAAAACTGCACAGATTTTGTCTTAGTTATAGTTCTCCAGGGTTTATACCAACAAGTTTTCTCACAAGAATTGGTGCATGTACCCTTTTAAAATTGGTAATTTCAATAGCATAGATGTCAACTGAGCAAGAGAATCTCGTAATTGTTGGTGCTGGTATTATAGGTCTCACGGTGGCACACCAATTGCTGTTATCTGAGGATGTCTCCAAATTCAGCAGGATTACATTCATTGCACAGCATTTCCCTTATGACACCCCAGTCTCCCATGATTATACGTCTCCATGGGCAGGTGCACATTTCAGACCCTTTCCTCATAATTCTGCCAGTTATGAGATCGATAAAAGACAATCCGAGTATACTCGTGTCACATACGGTTTCTTTCAAAAACTGGCAAAAGAACATCCGGAATCCACTATTGAGTTCATGAAAGGCATAGATTGGCTCGAGGAGCCGTCACCTGAATACATAAATTTCGCACCAGGTTACCAAAATGATTCACTCATTACATTCCATGAAATTTCGAAGGAGGCTCTTCCCAAAGGAGTCACATTCGGTGCTGAATATACTACGTATTGTCTCAATGCTCCAAAATATTTGCAATTCTTAGTTGATCAAATTGAGATGATCTCGAAGAAACAAAATTTGGAATTGGAATGGATCAGAACAGAAGGATCATTGAAGTCGTTGAAACAGGTCACCTTGTTAGTTCCCGCATCTTACATCATCAATGCTACAGGGCAAGGTCTACAATTTGACGGAGGCTTGGATCCAGATTCGTACCCAATTAGAGGTCAGACATTACTTCTCAATATACCTGGTAATCCCAATCAGAACAAATTTGCCAGGCAGACTGTAACACACCAAGGTAAAGATGGCTCCTGGACCTTTGTAATTAAGAGACCCATCACCAAGACCAACACCATTGACTTACCTCAGTATATCTTGGGTGGGACTAAACAACCCAGTGCCACTGACAGCAGTGAAAGAATTGAAGATACCATGCAGTTGATCGAGAGAGCTAAGATCCTATATCCCGAATTACTGTCCCCAGGTGGTAACTTTGATATTGTTAAAGTCAACGTAGGTTTCAGGCCAGGAAGGAAAGGTGGAAGTAGAGTTCAATGTCAAGAATGCGATGGTGTTAAAATAGTTCATGCTTATGGTATTGGCGGCATGGGATATGAGGCATCAGTTGGAATGGCTCGACATGTATTGAAACTTCTAAAGACATGTATGTAAACCAATTTTATGACATATATTTAAATAAGTGAATTTAGTGACATTTTGCTTAGAAATTGTCACAAGGCGCAGGGCGCTTGAATGGAAACGATAAGAACAACATGGAATATAAGTAGAAACACCTGATTGTATCACTCTTGAGTTAAGTTTTCTCTCTCTCTCTCTTTCTGGCCAGGAAACTACACAAGGCACAGTATTATACCAAACCAAATGGCCCAAAGTAAGGATAACGAACCAATAGTACCTTCTGGATGGAAAGCAGTATTCGATAACGAATACAGTACATGGTTCTATGTGAATCTTTCCACGAAAAAATCGCAATGGGAATCACCAAAGGGTACCACATGGCAGTCAGATTCACAAAGACCAAGCGGTGCACCACCTCCACCAAATTACCGTGAAAGATCGACTCCCACCTTTCAACAAGCACAATATCAACCACAGCAACAGGCAAGATATCAACCACAACAGCCAGTATACCCACAACAACCAATGTATCAACAACAACAACCAATATACCCACAACAACCAATATACCCACAACAACCAATGTATCAACAACCCGTTTATTATCAACAACAGCAACCGCAGCAGCAACGACAACAATCTGGTAGAAGTGGTATGGCAAATGGTATGATGGGTCTTGGTGCTGGTTTATTAGGTGGTGCCGTACTTTCCAATATGTTCGAATCGCATCAGCCACAGGTCATCGAAGAGAACAATTATTATGGAGGTGATAATGGTGATTATGATGGTGGATTCGATGGTGGGTTTGATGGTGGTGACTGGTAGCATAAATGCAATTAGACCACTTCAAGGTGTAATTGAATTGAATAGTAATACATATTTTTCTTCGTTGTATATATATATAGTCTATAGTATGTATCAATCAAAGAGACATAATTTACAAATTTTGACGAGACCATCCTTTACACCATACTCTTTCATTAACTCTTTGCACATCTCATTGATCATGAAAACCTGTTTATCAGCAAACATGTCATTCCTTTCAGGATGAATATGAATGCGTGAAACAGGGAATAAGATCTTTAAAGGATTTCTCTCGGTAGAGAATTGTATCATGTATTTAATTCCTAATTTCATACTTAGAGAAGTATCAGTTCCTCGTGGTATCCATTCTCGTCGAAGATTTAAGGTTCCGATATCAATAGGAACCTCATCGTCAAGGTATTGCCTTGAATCAACTGTGCTACCTAATTCCTCCACTACTTTATTAAAAATTTCGAATCTTCTGTAATAAAGTCTATCCATTTCATAACATGAAATCAGGACCAAATTCGCCGCTAAAATCTCTTTATGGGGATTCAATGAGGAAAGATATTTCACTATACCCAATGAATAATCGGTTATATCACACTTAATGATGCTTAGTGTATTCATATTATATCTTGTGCACATTTGAATAGAAAAATCGGTGTCAGACATTCTCGCAAAATTAAAATCTATCTTTATAACCCCTTCATTTAAAGAATCCGAATTACTCTCCAGGGAATCAATTCTTGAATATGGGGTAAGCAATAGGTTTCTCTGTGAAGCAGTCGTCCTCTCCTTCTCCTTCTCTTCCTTATCATAAATAGATGCCCTTTGATTGGAATGGATTGACAGTTTCATGTGAGGGAAAGTGTACTTTTGTAAGTGATGAATCCTAGATTGAATTGTTAATACGGGTATGACATCGTATTTGGAATTCATAAGGCGACCCTGACTTTTGTTTAGAGAAACTATATCTTGGAATAATGCAATCCCATTTGGATCTAAACATTTCTTTATTCTAGCAATTTCCTCATCTTCCGTCTTCTCTAATCCAGTCTCGTTCGTACTTTCACTTGTTTGTGAGGAATCTTTATTGTTCACTGTTTGCTGCCTTTGCATCTCTTCAATTTCTCTTAGAAGATTATCTCTCTCTTGTAATAACTTCTCCTTTTCATCCTGCAATTTCAATTTCTTCAATTCATTTTCATCCAATAAATCAGAATTTAATCTCTCATTTTCACCAATAGATGAGCTGGAGATGTGAGTACCTGCGGATTGGTTTGCCACATTCGAAGAGCCTACACCTGCTACCAAATCTGATGTAAAATCCATCAATCAATTTATCGGAATACAGTCTCTCCAAGCTTGCTATCTCTTCCTTAAGAAGAGTTTTCTACAGGATCAATGGAAAGTTCCAATATTTTTGAAGATTATGTTTCACGCGTAGGTCGGTAAACCCTGTACTATGCAGATAACCATTGACTAATGCAATATAAAAATATAATGAAAGTTACCATCCATCGTCCCTTGTAATAATTTAATCAACTTTCTCCCAATATTGCAAAAAGCAAAAGTTGCAGTTCAATACATGAGCCCGTTCTTGAAACTAAATGAATAAACTGACCCTTGAGTTTGTCGTATAAGATTCCAAGCAAGAATTAAAGTACACCATCAAACTAACTAGATGAGATTATCCGAGCCATTCTCTCATCAAATGCTATAAATTGTTTATATATCATCGCATCCCACTGCCCCCATCGTCCTGACCTTACCAGATAACGGCCAAAGCGAGGGCGCGCAAGAGTTAAACAAGAGTTGGCTCTAGACAAATAAGGATTGATTGTATTGGTTGACCGCAATGTTTCAACTACAGCAAGAAGAACCTCTATTTTGTCTTCAAGGAACTTATATATATCAAGGAATACTACACACTGTGTTTCCGTTAATAAAAATAAAATGTTAAGATCAGTAATTTCAAAACGTTCATTTTCCATATCCATACCATCATGGGCAGCCAAGACTCAAAAACATGATCTTGTCATCATAGGTGGTGGACCTGGTGGTTACGTAGCTGCTATTAAAGCTGCACAATTGGGATTGGATACGGCTTGTGTTGAGAAGAGAGGGAAATTGGGTGGTACGTGTCTAAACGTCGGTTGTATTCCCTCAAAGGCACTATTGAACAATTCTTTGATGTTTCATCAGATGAAAACCGATGTGAAACAGAGAGGTATTGACGTAGATGGTGAAATAAAATTGAATGTCGATCAATTTCAAAAGGCTAAGGATAAAGTGGTGAAACAGCTGACTGGTGGTGTAGAGATGCTTTTCAAGAAATATGGTGTCACATATTACAAGGGTAATGGGTCATTCCAAGATGAACGTACAGTTAATGTGAGTCCTGTAGAGGGATTAGAAGGATCAGTCACCGAGGATACTTTATTGGAAACCGACAATATAATTATTGCCACAGGGTCAGAAGTCACACCTTTCCCTGGTATCAAAATTGATGAAGAGAGAATTGTTTCATCCACTGGTGCTTTGTCCTTGAAGCAGATCCCAAAGAGAATGGCCATTATCGGTGGCGGTATCATTGGTTTAGAAATGGGGTCCGTGTATAGCAGAATTGGCTCGAAAGTTTCCGTTATTGAGTATCAGGGTCAAATTGGTGCCTCAATGGACGGAGAAGTGGCTAAAACAACACAAAAATTCTTAAAGAAACAAGGTATTGATTTTAAATTGAGTACTAAGGTGGTATCTGCTGAAAGAAATGGCGACGTTGTAGATATTGTCGTGGAAGATGCCAAATCAGGTAAAAAAGAAAATTTGCAAGCAGACGTTTTACTAGTTGCCATCGGAAGAAGACCATATTTGGAAGGATTGAACGCCGAAAAGTTGGGTCTAGATGTAGATAAGAAGGGTCGTCTAGTCATTGATGATCAATTCAACACTAACTTCCCACATATCAAAGTCATTGGTGATGTTACATTTGGGCCAATGTTAGCACATAAGGCTGAAGATGAAGGTATCGCCGCTGTAGAATATATTAAGACTGGTCATGGTCATGTCAACTATAACAATATCCCATCTGTTATGTACTCCCATCCAGAAGTCGCATGGGTGGGTCAAACAGAAGAACAATTGAAGGAAGCTGGTATCAAATATAAGATTGGTAAATTCCCTTTCATTGCCAACTCAAGGGCCAAGACTAACTTGGATACCGAAGGTTTTGTCAAAGTAATCATCGATGCCGAAACAGAACGTTTGTTAGGGGCTCATATTATCGGTCCAAATGCTGGTGAAATGATTGCAGAAGCAGGGTTGGCTTTGGAATACGGTGCTTCTGCTGAGGATATTGCAAGAGTATGTCATGCCCATCCTACTTTATCAGAAGCTTTCAAAGAAGCTAATATGGCTGCTTACTCTCAGCCAGTTAACTTTTAAGTTATCATAAGTTTCCTAGAGAGAAACTGGTGAGCAATATATATTATTTACCTTCCATATAAAATGTGTCTCCTTCTAATACATTCTTAAAATACAGTTAATAAAATGTTTTTAAAGTTTGAAAAATTATTTTTCGATGCTGTTTTAGTGTTCCCTTCTATATAGAATTTATATATATATATAATACAGCCCAACTTAGAATTTTTTCCTCATCATCTTGTTCTTTTTATAATGACCCCTCTTACCACTAGTCTTTTGGACTTGGATTTCAGAATATTTCCTCTTAAAATACTTATTTGTTGTATCGTCACCCATTAAAGTTTCTAACATAGTCGATTTCCTTTGTTTATTTGTTAATCTACTACTAAAGAATTCAGTATTGTCTGCAATAATAGTTCCCACAGCAAATCTATCAGGCACTTGCCAACGATCCTTCTTATAATGTCTCTTTGGATCCAAAGCAGCACGATGTTTCAACAGAAGCAAATCTCTCTCCGTCTGTCTCCTTAATTTATCATCAGGTTTGGGTAAAGTAAACCAATCATCGCCATTTGTACTAGCCTTTTTTCCAACTTCTAAACTAGATTTCATTTCCTTATCTTTCTTATCATGATTTGTCTTATGAATTAATTTATCAAATGTGGTTTCAAGCTTCGGTAATGCATTCAAATTCTTCTCAATTTTCTTGAATTCTTCCTCTGTATTTGCATGTTTATTATCTTCAAAATGAAGTTTGTCAGATGAAAAATCAGTTGTGGTTCCAGGAAGGTTTTCAGGTAGATCCACGGAACTCTCAGTCTGTATCTTTTTTAACACACCAAATAGCTCGTCAATACTACTATTTTCATCCATCTTGTCAATATATCCACTTAGCCAACTATAATAAGTCTGCGTCTTTTACTGGGCCATTGATGATGAGTTTATCCAGGCTATTTAAATTTTTCAACTCATCGCATACTCGGAATTTTCAATCGCCTATAACGAAGCCATTGACAGCGACAGCAGGATATAAAAGAACGGTGGACCAACGTGAAATAATTTAGAATAGCTATAATGTTTTGTTAAACAGACAAGCTAAAGAAAAGAGGGAGTTGTATTTAAAGTCAACAAAAATGACTCAAAAGATTCTTCAGAAGAAATAAAAATCAATCGTAAGAATTGATGAATAAAATAGTGGTTATGATGGAACAAAGAGTACTCAAATGATAGGAAGGAAAGCATTTATCAAATTTTTAATACTTTGATATAATTGTACTTCATGAATAATTACAATGCCCTACAATAGAAAAAAGAAATAATGCATCATTAACGATATATCCAATCAAGAATATATCGCCGTAAAGAAAAATCATGTATACCTACCATCACTGTTTTGAAGTGTAATAATATTCTTTTCTGTAAGTATCATAGTAATATTCTGATAAAATATGGTGAGAATGCATTTCACGTTGTATTTCAGTTATAGTGTCATGAACTTCAATTTTGCACTGAATACTGTCCCTCCCTCTTTGCCACCAAGGCCAGCATTTAGAGTAATTATTGAGTCAGCATTTGTTTGGGAGATGTAGGTTTTATCACAATTTGAATAATCAATAACTCTTATACTTATAATTGCACTTTTAAACTCAAAAGCATCCATTGCTGAAAGAAACTTAGAATTATCATTATACGAAAAATATCCCACCATATCATCATCTATAAATACACTGATATCCTGTTGTTCTTGTTATTGGCGCTATCCCCTAAACAAAATTCAACAAGACAACATTGAATTAGACCTTACAATTACTTCAGATATATTTTGCATGCTTTTTGGTGATATGAGATAGTATATTATATTTTTTCTTATCGTATGTATTTAAAAGTTACATGATAGATATAGTCTGTATTTTCTTTTGTTTTTTTCTATTTTCACTATAAATAGTTTAATCATTTGAATATTCTTTTTTTAATCTGTGGTTTTTCTTCGTGGTGGTTTATGTATACATAGAGGTTCTTGTCTTACTCCAATGTGTTTGGGTTTGTTCTCGTTTATACTCTCCGTTACTGTTAATTTTTTAATTTCATTATTGATAGCATTTTGATTCAATAATTGTAGGGCACCAGACATGTATTTTGGTTTCCTTCCATCCAAGTACTCCCTAATCTTTGGTGATGGCTGATAAAATGGATTACCTTTCGGCTTCACATTTTTCGATGTACTAACCTTACTATTATCATTAGCTACACTCACATTTAATCCAAACAGACTATGCAAATTGGATATCTCCTCTTGTATTCGTTCAGAATGTAGTTTTACTTCTTTTTCCTTGGTGATTGTCTCTGTCTCTGTTTCTGAATCTAATTTACAATTCAATGCGGAGTTCGATGCCACTTCTTCATCGGTAAGGATGTTGATAGGTTCTAGAGAGAAATAGTCTGAAATATCCATTATAGTATAATCCTATGGAGTTTCTAGTGCTTATAATTTGTAATCTTTTAGTTTCCCACACGAGGATTTGTTATTTTCTGGATCAAATCGATACGCCAAGTCTTTTATGCATGTCGCAACTCCGCGATGGACTGGTCCGCGTCAAACAAATATTTAAGTGACAACAGTATATATGCCTATATGTGGTATTATGGACAGTTTTTTTTATACATATTAAGTAATAATAAGTATTTTTTCTTATTTCTATTTGTTGTCTTCCTTTTTTAGTGTTGGTTTATGATAGGGGCCTCCTGATTGGTCATTCACGTTTCTTCCGGATGATCCATTTGAACCTATTAGGTCAATGGTTTCCATGTAGTTACATGTGGTAAAACCTAAAATATTCCCAATGTTAGCTCTGGTTAAGACAACTCTAGTCATATTAATATCATCTTGTGTCCCCCATTTATACCGAGGAATTGAATTGGAACGATGGTATTCATTTTGTTTTTGATTCATTGCCTTGAATCGTGAAAGAAACGAGTGATGTGTCAGATTTCTTTCCCGGCTAAGTCCACATCTGGAAAGTAAACTAGTTTCTGTTTTATACAAGGGCATCATTGGGTTATCATATGGTGATTCTCTTATACTATTTTCAGAATATAATTCATCTTCCAGACTATTTCTTGATGGAGGTAAAGTTGGAGACTGATTGTCGCTATTATTTGATACATCTTTTCTCTTGTGGGACAATTTTCTTTTGATAAAATGAGGAATGGAACTCAGTGTAATTTCTGTCAATGGATTTTTCTGTTCACTTAACCTTGAGGAATCATCGCTATAGAGACCATGAAAACTTCTTGTCTTGTTTAATTGGCAGAACTGTTGCTCAATACGAAGTTTGCAATCGGTATCGAAATATCTTATTTTTTTGCTTGTCTCTTTATCAATTTTATCGTCATTAGACAATGGATTATAAATAAATTTGGAATTAGCCTTAAATGGAGCCATTTTAACTCCATCCTTTCGAGATAACCCTTCTGGATATGATAGTTTTTCAGCACCTAAGTATAACTTTTTCAATTCTTCAGGTAATACCACATTCCCACCTGAATTAACCTCAATTTGCTGTTGCCTTTTATCGTTACATGCACTCGATGCAATGTCATTTGGGGAAATTTCAGTTGAACATAAGAGTTGTTTATTGGGAGTAGACGTAGTTATAGATATCGGTAGGTCAAAATTTTCAAGCATTATTGATGAATCCTTTGATGCGATTAATCCCAAATATAGCTCATATAGATGTTGAAGATTAGAATGTGGCAGATTGAATCTTTCCCCAAGAAAAATAGGTTGACCCAGAAGAAGTTTAACTGGATATGTAAATCCATGATAAAAACAGTATAACTCAAATGGTAAAGTCAACTTTGGTTTTTGTCCGTCTGAATCCTTCATTTTGGTACAATATTGGATGATATAATCATAATCCACTAAATCACACTCAACACTCTCTCCAAACATGGAACACCTAAATGTCTTCATCTTGATTAAACATTGTGCATTGATTAAGTCGAATAATTCTTGGTGCGTATTACGAAATATGGTGTTTATGGATTTAACCTTTGTAATTGTTTCGATCCCAATTTGATTAAACATGATGGAGAACATATTTAATAAAATTCTTGAAGTAATATTTTCCCAGGTTTTCAAGGCCATCCTTGAAGAATCCATAATAATTTGTGATTGAATCCATCTGGTGGCCGACAGTTGATTAATAAAATGGAATGTGTTTGAAGTTTGTGTAAGTTCCATATTTACCATAGCATTGTTGGCTTGAGTATATTTATCCTCTTTATAGTGTCTTGGCAAATATGTCAGTCCAAAATAGAATAAACAGTTATCATCATTTAAAAGTATATACGAATTTTGTGATAACTGTCTACATTCAATCTCACTTAATATTGACAAAATACACTGACATTTGCTTTTAAAATATTTCAATGCAATGATTTCCAATTCACAACCAAAATCGGCACTAATTAAAATTGTGGTATTCTCTGTTGAATATTTTGCTAGTTCTTGACAATTTTTCTTAAATGTTTCAATTGAGGTTCCTGAAACAAGTATAATGTCAATATTGTATCTGCAATGGTTGTTACCTTTATCATTTTTAACCAATAATTGATCTTCTAGATCATTAATATCGTTCACAAATATGTTAGAATGATATGAGTTTTCTCCTACTTTTTTTGATTTCCATGTTATATTACCATCATTTGGGGAATCTGGAGAAAATAATACAAGAAATGAACTACCCAGACTTAATCTCCAGCCTATAAATTGAGTTGTAGGCGTATCAGCAACTTTGATAAAAATAAAATATTGTTATAGTTATGTTAATATTACGATCTTTTATTTTCCCCTTCTGATAAAAAAGGTTTACTTTGTTTCCATACCAATGATGCATGCCAATTGGTTATTAAACATTGTTTAACCATCTAAAAATTTGTGTCTGTAATTTGGCACTGTTTGAAATAAGTTATTTTTGTTTGTTTGTTTGTTTCAAGATCATAGTTTTAACTTTACTATTTAGTGGCAAAAATTAATTTTTTTATTACATATTAAAAAAAAATCCTAAATAAACAAAGAAAAGAAATTCCAGCTAAAACAGGTAAATTATTATTACATTATAAGATTAATCATTTATTCTAAATCTATATCATATATAAGCGTTGTATCTGTAGAAACACCTTGCCAACCTCTGTTCCCACTAGTACTTATCATGAATCTACATGTTGGATCTATGTACATGTTGGATATGGTACCACCATGATGTCCCGGAACAATAAGAAATGGCACTGCTGCTCCCTTTGATAGACCCTCCTCTCTATTATAAAGTCTGATATTATCCTTGGAGGCGCATAATATTTGTTTATTATTAGGCATGGCCTTGACACATGATACTGGACCAGATATACTTGGTAATTTTAACACGTTAGAAGGCTTCAATGGCATCTTGAGATCAAATTCTTCCACACAGGCGTTTCTCCTACCTGCATATATTCGATCACCATCTGCACCCCAACATGCTGATAGACACCAAGGTGGTGTATTGGCTCCCCTTTCAAAATTCACCACCGGTGCATTGGATGTACGCCTGTCCCAAAGATAAAGAGACCCGTTCAAACCGGAGGTCATGAAGATAGATTGATCGTAGACGACATTTAAAGTAGAATTTGAGATTTCTTTCAAAATTTCGTGCTTTTTATTATCAGATTGAGTACGTGCTTCAGCATCGTCATCTTCATCTTCGCCAAACAAGGAATCAATATCTTCTTCGTCTGATTTTGTTATGTGTGACGGTATAGAGTCCAAAGAAACCGTAGAGAATAGAGGTCTCATTTCCAAAGCGGACAGTTCAGATGTAGCACCTTTGAATTCATTTATTACATTACCAGTTTGTAAATCCCATTCGAGTATTTTTTTATCCCAGGAACCACTTATAAATCTATCCTCATCAGCACTCAACTTCAATATGTTTACGACGTTAGAATGCCCTCCTTTACCATGCTTGAAATAATGTGCAATATTGCCCTCCATATATCGTACCCCTTGCATGGTGATACCCCCATTATCTAGTCCGCTTAAAATAAATAATGCTTCATTTTGTGCTTCAAGGGAATAAACAGGACTCACCTTCGGTTCATATTCTTTATTATTTGCTGTTATTTTCATCTGAGATTTATATTGTGGCACTTCATTTTCCCAATAAGATTGTAATATCCCTGCATTTTGTATTGATTCTGCCAATGAATGCTTTTGCAATATAGTTAAAGATAACTTCCCCTCCAAAGTGTTCAAAAGATCGTATTTTCTTATAAAACCGTCATTCCCTCCTAGAAATAAGTATTTTAAACCCTTTGTCACGGTAAGCGTATTAACGTGTGTCTGTATCGGGATGGCTGCAGATGGATATATCAGATATGAATCAGCAATTTTTGAAGATTGTAGCATGTGATTATAATAATTATAAACCTTGTCTGCTAATGGTGTCAAATCCTTCTCACTAGTTGGTGAATTATTTTCTGTGTCGTTCACTGCCGTCTGTGAATCAGATTTATTTTCGCCATCTTCTGCTGCCGCCGCAACGGTTATAGTTGTATTGGAATTGATATTATCTGCCTTGGAAATGACAATATTAGTTTCTGGGTTTGTCTCCTTTTGTTTTTCACCATCGTCTTCGTCTTCATCCTCTTCCTCATCTTCTTGTTCTTCGTCATTGCCATTCTCGTCGTCATTATCCTCCTCATCAACTTCTTCCTCTTCTTCTTCTTCTTCGTTGTCATTGTCATCCTCATCGTCATCTATATTTATCTCACCGTTCATCATATCTTCATCCTCCTCATCCTCTTCCTCCTCTTCAATGTCTTCCTCTACAGCTTGATCCTGGTTTAATATATCATCCACGTTATCCATTTCTGCTAGCTTACCGAACTTATCTTTGTCATTGGCACCTGCCAGTATCAAATCACTTGATTTCATCTTGTCAATACATTCGAGATTTTGAAAATGTTATTACCCGGAAACCGGTAAACCAAACCCTAACAGAATATCAACCCTATACTTATTGACCTACATTACCCAAAAGAGGGTTTCGGAGTTTAGCGTGTATATCGTTTAACACGCTCGTTTACGTAATCACTCGCCAAGTGCATTTTATCCAGACGCTCGAATATACCACGCTTCGCTGTATTGTGTTGTGCAATATACACCTTTTAATTCCATCCATTAATGGATTTCATAATTGAACACATCGTTTATGCTACTCGTATGCGTATCTGTGGACATGTACTCACATATATATATATATATAACAGATAAACTGGAGTGCAATAAGCTTATCTTGTTCCTCTCTGTGTGTGTCACACCTCACCACTGAACTACACTAATCTGCATCACACTCGAACTTGTAAGAAAATGGATTTGGTGCTGGAGGTACTAGACAACTATGTCTTCGACGATATGTATGCCAAGTTGCTACCGGTCTCATTAGCAAACAAAATACCATCGTCTACGTTTAGACATCTGCTCAATATAAATGACGGATCCATCTTACGCAATATGACACAACTTAACGAATCAATCACGTTCATGAACCAATTCAAATCAAATAATGATGTCTATGGTGTCAACCCGTATATTTTCAACTGGACCACCACGACGTTCCAATCTATTTTGAACCGTGACAATCTATTGAGACAGTTATTTTCCCTTTGGATCATAGTCACCATTTTCGGTTGGTTGCTATACTTCTTAATGGCTTCATTTAGTTATCTCTTTGTATTTGATAAGTCCATTTTCAATCATCCAAGATATTTGAAAAATCAAATGGCATTGGAGATCCAATTAGCAACCTCCGCCATCCCAGTAATGTCATTATTAACAGTGCCATGGTTCCTAATGGAAATAAATGGTCATTCAAAACTATATTTCTCTCTAGATTTTACTTCAAAGAAGGCAATCAAGAAAAACTTGATCGAAATCGCATCATTTATCTTTTTCACCGATTGTGGAATATATTTGGCTCATAGATGGCTACATTGGCCTCGTGTTTACAAGGCATTGCATAAACCACATCATAAATGGTTAGTATGTACCCCCTTTGCCTCTCATGCGTTCCACCCAGTGGATGGTTATTTCCAATCATTAGCATACCATGTATACCCAATGATCCTACCATTAAATAAATTGACGTATTTGTGTCTTTTCACGTTCGTCAACTTTTGGACTGTGATGATTCATGATGGGAATCACATGTCAAATAACGCAATCGTCAATGGGACGGCATGCCACACGGTACACCATTTATATTTCAATTACAATTATGGTCAATTTACTACTCTGTGGGATCGATTGGGTGGATCATATCGTAAACCGGATGATAACTTGTTCGGTGATAAAAGTAAAGATATGAACATTTGGAAGACTCAAGAAAATGAAATACAATCATATATAGACTTGATGGAAGGTGATGATAATGATAGAGTCTATAACAATGAAGACAAACAGGAAAACAAAAAATCTCGTTGAACCAAAAAACAAACATTTCTTCTATACAATTATACACACACATATCTATCTACTTTAAACCTCTTTTTCTTTCTATTGTTCCAATTGAACTTGACGTTCTAATTCTAAGAATTGGTTTAGTCGTTTAACATGTTCCAACTCTTTCTGTTGAATCAAACTTTGTTTCTCCCAATCGATTTTAGAGTGTTGTTGCTTTGATGTCTGATTCACACCCTGTTTTACGCTTTCTGTCTTCACATTATCATCTTCCATCTTTGTACACTTTTGCAGGATTGTCGATGAGTAGGTATACTTTACAATTTGATCTGCGTTTACCATTAATTACGCGTGCGGCAGCAAGAACACCTATTTATGTACCAATTTCAAACGAAAAAAAAAAAATAATCATCAATTGCCTCTGGAAATCACCATCACCACCAATTCAAAGTAACTGCACACAGACATACACAACCTTCTCTATAAACTGCTTTCCCAACGTACAGAACTAACAAATGGGAGTGGCAAAGTTTGTACTGTCCATAATAAGGAAACTACAATCGGTACTACTTCTTTGCATTACAATCTCATTGCTATTCTATTACACATTTGAAAATGAGATTGATATATTGAATTCATACGCTGAAAATGAATATTTACCGTCTATCAAGAAGGAATTTCCAAATTCACAAAATTTCGAAAAATCCACGAACGATGCAAAAGTGGATGATAATGATCACATTACACTTAACGAACCTTCCTCATCTTCATCATCTTCTTTGACAAACATAAAAAAGAAGGGGAAAGATACAAATTTGGCTGATCCGATAACATTGAAGGAGAAGAATAAGTATTTTCCACTGCTATTATCAGAACCTGAAAATGACCCCACGCCATCGTTCAATATAAACGATCAGCATGAAACCAAGGACAAAGAAACACTACTCATATATAAGGAACACTATCCTGTATTATTGGAAAATGCATTACCAGCACAATTATCTTCAAAAGATGATCCGTTACATCTAATTCAAGTGCAAAAATTCGAAGATGGCGGTGCATTGAGAGGTAACATACGCAATAAAGTCAAGCAATTGTTTATACAATCATGGAAGCAAGAAAATCTGATATCTAGGGCAAAACTACAGAAGAATGAGAAATGGCCTCTTGATTTGATAGATTCATTGGATACATTATACATAATGGATCAAATGGATCAATTTCAAATGGCAGTTGATGTAATAAACCAAATTGACTTTAGATTACCACCAAATAATATGGATCTGATCGATATACCGGATTTGTCCACGAGAGCTTTAGGTGGATTACTTTCAGCTTATGAATTATCCCAGGACTCGACATTGTTAGTGAAAGCCAAACATGTTGCCGATTTCATATTGAGAGCATTTGATACACCAAATAGATTACCTCTGTTACAATACTCATGGAAATCGCCATATAACAACAGGTTCCCATACACAAACACAACAATGGATGCTTTAACCAGTATATCCCTTGAATTTACTCGATTGACACAGTTGACTCATCAAAATAAATATTTTGATGGCGTATACAGAATATTTGAAACATTATCCCATTCGATAGATAAATTTCCAGTAACATCGCTATTTCCAATGAGAATTGACGCATCCGGTTGTGAATTGTTAACGACAAAAGAAATATCTTCTGGGGCACACCAAAAGAATTCCAAGATCATGAAATCTATTGATGAAAGTTTAAAATTTATTCATTGCTATCAAACAGGAAAAATCTTACCTCAGAGAGGTACAATGCAAAAGCATAATGTCGCTGAGTTAACTACGATAAACAAATCGTTTTATGATTCATTAATTAAATTATATCAACAATTAAATCAACATGACATTTTAAATCTTTATGAATCAACGACAGCAGCAGATTTCAATGACCAAGAAAAGGAAATCAATGAATTGCATGATCTAGAAAAAAGATCAGAAATCCATTTACCTACCAGGGACTCCACATCCAAGATACTTTTCCAAAATGCAATTGATAAACTACAAAATTATTTGATTTTCAAACCAGTGCTGCCTGGAAAATCTACAGACGTTTCATTAATAAGTTCAATATATGTAAAAGGTACATATGCACCCACTACAAATGAATTAAACGTGGAAATTTTGAGAACATTTTCTATGGATAATCAATTATGTTCATTGGGAGGCACACTTTCTCTAGGTTCGAAATTGCTTGCTTCAACATCAGATGAAAAGAACAAATTGGAAGAATTGGCTGATACATTGACAAAGAGTTGCTTCCAAATTTATAAATTATTCGACGGTATAGTTCCACAAGAGTTTGCAGTAGATCCATGTTTAAACGATGACGAGTGCCAATTTAGTCAAGATAAGAAAATCGATGACATTGCTGCGGGGCTATACAGCGGTAATGGTGAAAGATTATTTAACACTGAAAGTTCCGGAACTAACGATTTAAGAGTCAAAGTTTCAGATAAGGAAACACAGGAAAAAGGTAAGAAGAAAATTGTTTCTGGTAATGATGAAGAATACGACGGAATGACCGAACTAACTAAATTATATACGTTCGCCAAGGATGAGAAATATAACGGTGTCACATCACTTCATGATTATGAAATCAATAAAGAGACAGGCGAATGGAAAGACAATTCAAATCAACCTTTGTGGGTAAACAAGATGAGTTCAAGAAAGATATTAGCACCTGAAATTCTTGAATCAATTTTTTATAGATACAGAACTACGGGAAATCAAGAATGGCGGAATATGGGAGATGAAATACTAGAATTAATAATGAAAAATATACAATTAAATAGCCCCAAGGCTAAAGGAATGTGGAAAGTTAATGAATGGAATGAAGATGGCGAGACTAAAGATCATTTGCCCAGCTATTGGTTTTCACAAACTTTGAAATATCTTTATCTGTTATCTGCTCATTCAGATCAGTTCAATTTAGACAAATTCATATTCACTTCAGGGGGACATTTAATTAAGAGGGAAACTAATGCCAAAGCCACATAATCGTAAGCATGATTATCTTTAATGACGTAAAAAGAAAAAAACACTTAATAGTACAACATACATAAAAGTATACAATAAAAATAATACATATCTAATCTATATCTTTAATTTTTTGTTTGGTGGTTCTTCAACACTAGATTGTCCATTTACTTCTTTTTTTTCTTTTTCATTTTCTTTCTCAACATCAGTTGCTGATCTTTTCTTACCAATAAATGTTGCCAAGATGGAATTCAAATGAGAAGCTTGAGAAAGATTTTTCTGTTGCTTAACAAATCTTGCAGTTTCAGTTGGAGATTTTAAATAATGTTCTTGGTACCATTTCAATTGAGAAATACTTTCCATGATATCCTTCTTGGCAGTATGAGCAGTTTCCTTCTTAGGTAGTAGATTAGCCAAACCAGCATTATGTCTACGTGAAACTTCCATAATAGTACTGACATCAATGAGTCTATAGAATAAGTGATCAATAACTTTAGGAAATTCTTTCAACATGAATAATCTATCCATATGAATTGAATTACCTGCCAAGACACCAACATTTTTCTCAGGGACAAACTTTTTAATGTAAGCTAACAATTCTTCTTCGACTTGCTCTTTAGTCTTATTGCTATCTAAGACTTTCTTTGTCAATCCGCTCTTACCATGCTGTTCTACACACCATTCATTCATGCTATCCATAACATCCTTCTCATAATGAATGACACTCTCATAACAATTATCGCCTTCCTTGTCTACCACGTTCAAATGACCATCAGTAATGACACAACAAATTTCAATAATCTTATCATTCTTATGATCCAATCCAGTCATTTCACAATCTACCCATACAATAGGTTTAAAAAATTTGCTGGGTTTCACATTGGTATCCATAATCTTAGCAGGTGCATTCTCTCCTTGATTAGGTTGCGTTTGGAACCTATATAAGTAACGATTGGATGCAGCTCTTGTTATAATTCTTTGAACTGGACCTGGTAATGAGGAATGAACTTTACCAGGAACACTTTTTATTATCTGCCTGATAGCCATTATTATTCTAACCTGTTCCAGTTTACCTGATTGATTGTATCAGAGATTATTTAACTATATAATGTAATATAACTATCTACGTGTCAATAAAATGAATATTTTCTTTGCAGATCACAATCATGTTTACATTTCATTTTCATTTTTTTTCATATTGTGGTCATTCTCGCTGTCACTCGACAAAACCCAAAATAAACTGGAGTTTCCCCATATTTCTCAACAACTATGCCATTTTATATCTCGCTACTGTCAGGCCAGCATCTCATACGGTTACACACTAAACATACGACATCCAGTTCCTTGGTCTTTTTTTTTGTTGCAATTACTAACTTGTTAGATTTTATGGGACAGCATTTACATAGATATTATTCAAGGCACTTTCTACTAGCAGCCTACAAGTACTCTGAACCTCAATTGGTAGTTCCACCATTTGACTAATCCAAATTTAGTTCTTATTGCCATAATATTATATACTACAGATACTTGCAGTTTCCAAGACAAATATAATCCAGCACCAGGTGCACATTAACGAAGACTGTTTAATTCAACTTGCCCTTATTAACAAATAAATGTTATGACTGTTTTAAAACCCAGACATCGACCACTAAGTTTCATAGACCCAAACATCTTATTTATTTTTTAATTTTTTTTAAAGATCGATGCGACGCATTATCAAACTTGCATTTTGAAATATTCAATGGAATATCAATATGGTATACCAATATTTAGAACTTTTGAGGACATTAAACTCCTCTTTTTGCATCTCAAGTTTCAAAGTAATCGAACAGCATATTAAGAAACAATGGCTCCAAACGTATGTCAGATAATGCCATAGATTATAGGATTTTAAATTGGATTAATTGTACGAAAACTATTAACTGGAAAACTTCTGAGCAAAAATAATAAGGTAGAAATGACAGCATATAGATGAACATGCTGCTGTTATAAAAATAGGCATATTACCTAATGAATAACAGAAAGGAAGTAAAACAAAAAAAGAGTTAAGAATTGCTATTCTGTATTTTAAAAATTCACTCTTAGAGACACCTTCAGTTCCAGAAAGACGAAGTGATTGTTAATAGCAGTAGGCAATTTTTCTCAATATCTACATGTGAAAAAAATAAAGTCACATTTTACTAACTTCAATTTAACCTATTTTTTAAATCTGGTTTTTTTTCTTATTTAGACCTCTAGAAAGCAAAAGATCGTCAAGACCTTCACTGTCGATGTCTCTTCTCCAACTGAAAATGGTGTCTTTGATCCAGCTTCTTACGCCAAGTACTTGATTGACCACATCAAGGTTGAAGGTACCGTCGGTAACTTGGGTAACGCCGTCACCGTTGAAGAAGATGGTTCCGTTGTCACCATTGTTTCCACCACCAAGTTCTCTGGTAAGTACTTGAAGTACTTAACCAAGAAATACTTGAAGAAGAACCAATTGAGAGACTGGATTAGATTTGTTTCTACCAAGACTAACCAATACAGATTGGCTTTCTACCAAGTCACTCCAGAAGAAGAAGCTGAAGACGAAGAATAAATTAATTCAAACTAAAACTAATATAAACTATTTAAATAATATTTGTGTTTTTTCTATGTATACGAATTAATCTAATCATCTCATTTCTAAAGAAAATTTTCCTTTAGTAACGTATACATACGTGCGCAGGTCATCTCATCACTAACTATCACGATAAGCTTTGAAGTAAATAACGATGAAGAAAAGTAATAAACAATTAGCCATCCATAACGAGGTCACGTTACCACCGCAAGAAATAATAGATCTCTTTAAGATAACATTCAATAATGAGTTATACAAGTCAGATGAACAATTTGAAAAATTATTATCGGATATTCAATCAGTGAAGACAGATTTATACAACAGAGAATATGTAACAGCTTTCAACTCAGAAGAGAAAAGGATCGCGTATTGTTGCAGATGGTCACCTTCTCGAGCAACAAGTTATGCGTCATTATTATCACATTTGGAGCCAGTTTTAAAAATTATTCAATGTGATGATGGTGAAGATCAAAGTGTACTTTCTGTAGGTGGTGGTGCAGGAAGTGAGTTTGTCGCTATTGCCAGTATGTTTACCACATCTAGAGAACTTACTTCCAAATACCAAGTGAAAAATGATGATGAGACAAAGAATGCTAATGTGGAGGAGACAATCGGGAAACCTACATTAAACTTGCATTTAGCTGATATTGCCAATTGGGATAATGTTATCCACAGATTAAACAAGACTATTGGTGAAAAATGGTTATATAATAACGAATCAGATTATTTTAATGTAAAATTTTCAGAGAGTGACATATTGAAAATGAATGAGAAGGAATTAAATTTAAACAATTTAAATTTGATCACTTTATTATTTACGACTAACGAACTATTTTCGGAACAAAGGGCAGACAGTTGCAAATTTTTGCAAAGATTGAATGAGCATTGCCGTAGTGGTTGTTATTTATTAATTGCTGAAAGTGCAGGCAGTTTTTCTCATATTACTATTGGAACCAAGAAATTTCCGATCCAATTTTTAATCGATACCATCTTAGTTGGTAAAAGAGGTGAGGAAAGGAATGGTTCTTGGGAACTCATTGATCAAAATGACAGTATTTGGTATAGGGGAGATCTGACATTAGATTATCCTATCAAGTTAGAAAATATGAGATTCTTTTATAGATTATATAAAAAGAAATAATTAAATTTTAATAACACTGGTAGTGATTCATTTTCGGTTAGAAAAAAAAAAATAAACGACAGATAAAAGAGGTATCGATAATCAAAATTATATATTTTAATTGGAAATTGGAAAGGAAGTAAAAGGTAAAAAAAAACAACAGAAGCAACAATACTAAGAAACAATTAAAATTCTTCTGGCATAGGCTTATCAGCATCTGCACCTGCAGTTTCTGCCACATCTCCACCATTATAATCAGCGTTAATATCATTATGGTTGTACTCTTGTTGTTCAACGGCATCCATATCTTCATCATCTTCATCCACCCTCCATTCTTGGTATTGTTCATATTCTTGTATCAAATCATTCATATTAGATTCAGCTTCAGTGAATTCCATTTCATCCATACCTTCACTAGTGTACCAATGCAAGAAAGCTTTCTTTCTGAACATTGCGACGAATTGTTTGTCAATTCTTTGGAATAATTCTTTAATGGAGGTGGAGTTACCGATAAAAGTGGCAGATATGTCAGAATTCTTTGGTGGAACAGAACATACAGATGTTTGAACATTATTTGGAATCCATTCAACGAAGTAATCTGAGTTTCTTAGCTGAACTTTATACATTTCATCCTCCACTTCCTTTACGGATACATTACCTCTAAACAATGCAGCTACAGTCAAATACCTACCATTTCTTGGATCAGCAGCGGCCATCATATTCTTAGAATCAAACATTTGTTGAGTCAATTCAGGCACAGAAAGTGATCTGAAAGATTGAGCATTTATGGCGGTTAATGGTGCATAACCAATCATGAAGAAATGTAATCTTGGGAATGGGACCAAATTGACAGCCAATTTTCTCAAATCAGAGTTTAATTGACCTGGATAACGTAGAGAAGTAGTCACACCGGACATGACACTGGAGACCAATTGATTTAAATCATTATAGGAAGGTTGCGTTAGTTTCAAAGTTCTTTGACAGATGTTATACAATGCTTCATTGTCAATACAGAAGGTCTCACTAGCGTATTCGATCAATTGATGCATAGATAGAGTGGCATTATATGGTTCCACGACAGTATCTGAGTTCTTTGGAGATGGGATCACTGAGAAAGTTGCCATCATTCTATCTGGGAATTCTTCTTTAATCTTGGAAATCAAAAGGGTACCCATCCCAGAACCGGTACCACCACCTAGAGAATGAGAAATTTGGAAACCTTGTAATCTATCACAACTTTCGGCTTCACGTCTAATAACATCCATCACAGAGTCAACTAATTCAGCCCCCTCGGTGTAATGACCTTTAGCCCAAACGTTACCTGCGGAAGATTGACCGTAGATGAAATTATCAGGTCTAAATAATCCACTCATCTTAGAATTACGGACCGCGTCAATGGTACCTGGTTCTAAATCAACATTAATAGATCTTGGAACCCATTTAGAACCTGAGGAGGTTTCATTGAAATAGACGTTTAATTTAGAAGTCATTATAGGATCGGTGTTTGGTAAGATGTTACCGTCCAAATCAAGGCCATGTTCACCACAAATAGTTTCCCAAAAGGCGGCACCGATTTGGTTACCACATTGACCAGTTGAAATATGAATCTGGAAACAAAAAAAGAAAAGCAATCTGTTAGTAAATGTATTCAAAACAAATGCAGATAATGTTTCTTGCTTATCCACTCTTGAAATATGTCGAGTATAGACACATACACAAAAATAGAAAAAAAGAAACCATGGAGGCAAACAACGAGGGACTAACATACAATTTCTCTCATTTTATTGTTAATTAAGTTCTTGCCGCAATTACTCGGGAGATGCTCTCAATTGCGTATAAACACTTATTCGAGTAGATTTTAAGCAGATCTGGATCTACCTGAAGTTGAAGTTGAATCAAAGATTGTATTGCAAAATTGTTTTGTTTTTGTTTTCCGTTTCGTGTTTAGTCTGTTTCGCCTTTTTGCCTAATCTGGTAACCCGTCTTGCTACACGGATATTGATTTCTTTAGACGTATAGCAACGATATTAGAAAAATACAAGTTACAAATTGTGAGAAGGTATGAATTGGATGGGTATATATACTATAATAAATAGATCTATTCCAGACTGTAACCCACCCAACTAGTCCTTTTTCGTCAAGAAGCGTACAAAGTAGCTATTTTCTCTGCGAATAAATGGACAAATCTTACGTGAGCCTTTTGTCTCGATCTAATCTTAGTAAATTAGACTAAAATTAAGAGTGGCCGATAGTTATATATATTTCATGATAGATTGCTAAAAGCCAAGCCAAGATGGTTGGCTTCAAAAAGGGTTCTATGCAAATTACCTGTCAGTATTAAACTGTTACACTGATGTACGGGCGCTTGATTCAATAATGCATCACTGTCAGGTACAGTGATTCAGTCCACCACGATCCTACTCTTACTATAGTATTGATAAACACCAATAAACCTCTAAAGAGTGAGAGAATAGTGAGACACTTCATTTAAACAATGGGTTGATTACATAACCCAGCTAAAACTGATAATCCGGGTATCCTCTTTATTTTACCCTTGAGCCCTAACTAAATCTGGTAACCTAGAAAAAAATGCGGTTGTTGTGCGGTATTTTCTGACAAGCTCCTCAATGCCACAGAGTTAACGCACTTTAATAGTGGATGGCATTTGGACAAAGCAAAAAAAAACTGTGGTCGGTACGTTTGTTTCTTTGGCAAACGTCTACGTCGCTGAACTGACTGTTTTCCAAATTCCTCAAATTTACAGTATTGAACAGGGTTGATTTGATTCGAATTACCTGTAATTCTAGACAATTGATTTAACTCAGCTTGCAGCAAAGTATCCATTCTCATTCAAAATATCAAGACTACTATGACCACAGAAGGATCTGCCTACAGGAACAGCAATAATGCACGTTCCAATTATTCACATGTCAACAACGATGCTAGCACGTCACAACGTCCAATTGCACCATTTACAATGATCCTGAAATCAAGGATAAAACAACCACAATTTTACTGGTTTTTAGGTCATTTATTCACATTGTACCATTTTCTGAAATTTCATTTAGCCTTTTTTTCCCTATCTAGTCAAAGGTACCATTACAGGATGATCCTGTTAAACATTTCAATCACTTATGGTATCGTTCTTTATCAATTTTTGAAAAGTGGTCAATTAAAATTGACTTTCACTAATTTTAAAGAGAATATTAGAACTCTGGATAACTTACAATACTTCATAATGCTATCAACACTTTTCATTTGTTCCATCCTTTCAGGTGGTAAAGTCTCTGTCAACGGTGCATCATATGCCCCCGTGATCTTTTCGGTCTTCCATTGTTTAAACTATTTTAAAGAAAATTTATTACCTTTCTTACCCATTGCTCCACAATTGAAAAACTTGATCAATACAAGAATTACATTATTCTTATCAAATTATAATGAAAGATTCTTGACCATGGCTCAAACTTTTGAAATAATGTGTGCCTCTCGTGTAGCTCTATTCGGTTTCCCAATGACATTATTGAAAATCATTTTCAATTTCCATTGGTACAATTTGTTAAGTCTGGTGGCCATAACTAATTATGTCATTTTCTTTAAATTGAGACTATTGCAAAGCGAACCTATGAAATTGTTATTAAGACAATTCATCTTCACTATTGATAACTATGTTTCAAATTCTCCAAGTTTGAACCAATTGTTACCCTTGTGGATCAAATATAAACAAATTGTGCAAAATTGGTACGATTTGGTGCCACCTGCAACCGTTAAGTCAACTAAAGATGCATCTCCCAAAATATGAAGACATATTATCTTATCACAACCTAGAAAGCATTTACCTCTGTTTGAGATTGTTTTAAAATGAAATGTACTCTATGTAGTCAGTATGTTTTCTATAGAATGTTTTATAAAAAAATGAGAAAACAAGAGAATAAATAAACAATATCATACAAATTGATTAATCAAAAAAAAACAAACCCTCTTGCATCTCATCTATACTTATACTTCATTTGATTGTCACCTTTCTTCTCCCTCTTCAATTGTCTCTTAGACTTAACCTCTTCAACGGGTGCACTACTCTGTTTAGATCTCTTATCACTCTTACTACTTGGCATAAATTGCTGTTTCAACCCATACAATTTGTAGACCACATAAAAAGGGCATACCCATAACACATACCAAAATTTATAACTGTCAAATAAAATTCTACCAATGTCACCAAATAATGAAAGATAAATCAAATCGAACAAGTATTCAATCAAACTACCATTACTAGAATTTAAATCCAAACCTTCCTTAGCGATAACTTTCTTACCAGTTGAATCAATCTTATATTGAGGTCTACCCGATTTTTCAATGATATAGATGCCTACAATCATTGGTACATGTAATAAGACAAACTTAATTGGTTTCTTGTTAGAGCTTAAAAACATCATCCTCAGAAGAGATAACACTACAATGGGGACAACCGTCTTATATAAGTTTGACAAGACAGTCAAATTGACCTGTACTTGTTTCTTTGCTGCTTTACCTGCCATGCTTTCCCGTTTCCTTTCTTACATCTCCTGTTCTCAATTAACATTATTCATAATCCTTTTAATTGCTCTTTCCTGTTTGCTTGCGTGGACAATGCGCACTAGTAAATTATACGTATGTACCAACGGCAAATGGGGTTTCAACCGGTGTTAGCAGTAAATAACATTAAAATATAGTCATTTCATTTAAAATAATCCAATAGTTATCGAAACAAAATGGGCTAGATCTTTGATAAATAATTGAAATAACTCTTCACTCAAGTAACATTTCTCTTTATCCGATTTTTATAGTGTCACTCGGCAACCTAATCATTTCATTTTTATCAAACTCAAAACAATTCGTTAGCGTTACAATTGAATTTATTTTAACCAAATCAATTACTGATCTTAAAACCCGGTTAAGGTTGTTCTGAGATTTGTTTAATGCCTTGTTATGTTCATCAACATATACATTTTTTAAACTTATGAACACACGTTCTCTATTGTAATAAAACTTCAAAAACAATGTCAGCGATGCATTTCGAAAGAGAAAGTAATTGCTCCACAGACATATTCTCCTGTAAAACTCATGATAACTTGTAACTGACTTTCTTCTAGGTATGAAACGCTTAGTGGCTAGCTCAAACTCCCTGTTCTGAAAAAAAGAGTGACAGTAAATAACCGTGTATTATACTTTATAAATATCATACACAATAGCAGATATTTTAGTACATGTTTTATTCTGTTTCAATCTCATAGATTGATAATTTGTAATTAGGAAGATAAGTGTATCTGTAGAGTACATTTAACGTTTCATTTGATATTGTACCAACACAATTCGAGAGCTGGTTGCGAATCTCAGATCTAATGGCATATCTTTCAGGAAGCTTAATTTCTTTCAGATCATTAGTTCAACAACAATTGCAAAACAGATAAAATAGTAACTAAAAATTGCCGTTATTATTTTGTTTATTGATGATGCAAAATTCTTAATTCTATCAGAGGAGTTTATAGGATAACTGCTTTGATTGAATATGATAGTTGTATAGACATCCTGTACGAAATATAGAACAAAAGAGGAAAAAAAAGAAAGATCGACTTGTTGAAATTGTATTCTTGACACCTACTGCGTGCATCTAACATGCTTCGAAGCAGTGTGGTTACATCGAACAAATTAATTATGAATATATAATTTACTCTATAAAGTATGCTTTCTATACATCTATATATATGTTCTATCTACAAGTCTTCTTTCTGTTCTGGGTCATCGATTAATAATTTTTCAAAGATATAACTCTTTTCTCATATCTCATTAATTGCAAATATTTGGCATGGTTCTGTTCAAAACTTTCCCATCCAGTAACATTAACTCTCGGGTTCATCAAGTAACTCTTCATAAAATAACCATACTCCTTTATCAACCCTTTGACGGTGTCATCTAACATGGATTTTTCCAAAGAGTTCAAATAATTATCTAGCAATTCCATGATTCTTAAATATATATTCGATTTCAAGTAAAGTTTAGGCTGAAAACTAAAAGGTTCCTTCTCTTTCCTCTCTAACAGCCATGATTCCTTATTATCCTTCAAATCAGAATTCAACTTCTTTCTTTTCAAAAATCTATATTTATGAATCAAATTGAATCCATGTATAAATTTATCATTTACCAATTTCAACCCGTAATTGATTGTTCTATTGTCCTGAAATAATACCAAAATAATATCGTTCCACGAAGTATTATCAAATATAAAACCTCGAGATTGCAAATTCTTTAAGATTTTCGGTAACTTATCTATTTGTCCTGTAGCTTTTAATTGTTTGGTCTTATACGAGATGATTCCAATAAACAAACCCTTTAATTTGGAATTTTTTACTGTATGAGATGGTAATTTCTCAATGGTTTCCAGACGCATCATAAATTTTTCATAGATACGATCAAATTGTTCCCACTGTTCGATCTCAGCAAACAAAACCATGAATGATCTCAATATTGAAAACTTGTTGTTCATCGTACTACTATCTTTACCATAAAATAACTCGTTGTACTTATTAAACACATCCAATGCTTGCTTGGGGCTGTAATATTTCGCAATTATTCTCATGGGCCTTGCCATCACTGAGGGATGTAATTTATTAACGGTTACATTCAAAGTACCCTTAGAAACATCTTCCATTATTTCGTTTAACAAGTGAATTGAATTGTCAACGTCTGCCTTGCTTGTCACATTGTTTCTAAAAGTTGATTTTATTAAAAAATACAGGATCCTCGAATTCATTGGTATATTGAATTCATTCATTTTCTTGTACAATTTGAAAATGCCTTCATAGTAAGATATCTGGCTATAGTGAGCCATAATTGCTTCAAAGTGTGACGTCGTAGCCTGCAAAGTATCACTACTTAACAATCCTTCTAAAACATTCAAAGCTGAGGAGCAGTCATTATTGATATTGATCATATATTGAATCATTACGCTGTAAAATTGAGAATCAGTTGGAATTTGCATAGCTGTGATTTCCTTCAGTAAATCTTCACATTTTTCTGGCTTATTTAATTTAATATAAGCTAGGATAGTCTTATTGTAAATTGATATTAATTTTTCAGGGATCATTTCATTATCATTGTTATTAGTACCTTCTGGCTTTCTAACATATTTGTAGAATAATGAAATGGCTTTATCATATAATCCAGATTCTATGTATACATCCATTAGTGAAGCAATTGATTTCCCAGTCGGGATAATATGATAATTTTCCTTCATGACATTAAATAACTCCTCAGCTATTAAATGATTTGTCATTCGGGAACACATCTGGATTAAGATCGAAAAATGTGTCTCTGTAATTTGTACAGAGTTTTCCATAGTTTTTTTTCTCAAAAATCTCAATGCTCCATCTATATCGTTTAATCCTCTATATGCTTTAAAAATTAAAGTGTAAGTAAACGGTGTTGGTTGAATAGAGTACTTTTGAAATAGTTCTAAATGGGCAAAACACCCCAGATAATCACCCGTTTTGTAATAAGATAGTAGCAGTGATTCCAATATGGTGTATGTCGGCAGCATTCCCCTCCTTAATAGTTGGGCATATAAGTTTTCCACACTTTCCAATTCTCCCAAGTGAGCTAAGGAAAACATAACAATACCATATTCTACAACATTAGGTAGTCTACCAATACCGAATAATGAATTAAATTGTTCTTGCAATGCAGCCCAATCGTTTAATTTAGAGTGTGCAATTAAACAATAATCGAACTGCGAGGAATCCCCGTGAGCTTCAGGATATTGCTTAAAAGTAGATGACACTAATTTATATTTACCAAAATGACAATATGATCTCAGAATATATGTTAAATCAATGGGTACGACAGGTAACTTATTGTTTACCTTATAAAACCAAATTTTCTCAACCATATTGAAATCTCGCTGTCGGCTAAATAAACCTATTAATGTTGTTGCAATTTGGGAAGCTGTTTGAGCCCCTTCCACCCGTTTGATAATGTCAAGACTTCTCAATAAATCATCTTTCTCTTCTAACTTTAAACTTCTTAGATATATTGAGAGGGGACGTAAGACATATAGGTAAGTGGCATAGTTATGAAGCTCACAATGGCCATTGAGTAGTTTCATCCACTTCACCCAATGTAGTATTATTTCTTGTTGATCTTTCATATATGAGATCATATATTGGAATGTTGAGTTAATAATGTGGATAAGAGTTTCTTTTTGCACCAATGCATACTGTGATATTACTCGGTTCATCACAACATCCAAATATTGTAGGTTATCGAGACGGATCAATGCAAACAAAAAATATTTCAATTCTGTAGAAGCTAGGTCTTTCTTAAATATAAATAACTGTCCTCTACCTGATCTTGGTGTCTCTATAAGGAGATGCTTTCCCAATGTGTACAAAAGACTATATGCCCCTTTTCGGTATAGTATTTTCGAAAGACGCTGCCGTATACTGGGTGAAATATTTTTACTGGTCATAAAATGAGTGGAAATTGTTGTACATTCTTTAATGGTTAAGCTTTGGCTATCATTTCCAGCTAGTATGCTCTTAATCTTTTTCGGTAAAGGTTCAGATTTGATACTGTTCTTTGCGGCTCTAATTACGGGGACAGCGTATCGACGCATGTTCTCCAGTTAAGGTCTGCCCGTATTATCTTGCAATTGTCTACACTCAAACAGCAATAAAAATTCTAGTTGAGCTTCTCTTGTTATACTTACCAACCGGTAAGTTCAAGTTTTCAGATGTAGCTATTGCTCGTTGTTACCCGAAAAAATTAAGAATTTGAAATTTTGCAAAGCTCATCGCAGACATATATAATGATTCTTGTGTAAATAAGATTGAAACCTCAGTATTAGGAAAAGTCAAGTGGGAATTCAGTGTGGATATGGCGACTACGAAACAACAGCATAATAGGAAGAAATTTACGAGAGAGTATAAGGTGAAAGAAATCCAAAAAAGTATCACCAAGAAAACTAGACTTAAGAAAGAATATTTCAAAGCCTTGAAAGAAGAAGGGTATGCTATCCCAGAAAAGAAGCCGATATCAAAAATTAAGGCTAATGTCAGAAAATTGAAAGAAGACAGAGCCCTTCAAGGGCGAAAGAAATTGGATGAGAAAAAAGAAATGAAGAGGGAAAGAAAGAAACTTCAGAAAGAGGAAGTTGATGAACGTAGAAAACGTGAATTGGATAACATTAAAGTATCTAAACAAAAATATGAAGAAAGGGAAAGACGGAAGGTTAGAATGACTCAAAAGACTAGATCTGGGCAACCTTTAATGGGACCTAAAATTGAAGATTTGTTGGATAAAATTAAAGGAGATGAAACGTATACCAATTAACTTTTAATTATATGCATTTGTACATTATTAACAATTAAAGAAAGTAGTAATCAAGATATTCATTGCTTTTGACATTATTTACAAGAAATATTTTATGAAAGATATATTTGCAGGAGAAAAACTAATGCATCTATTTTGTCTTCAAGTTTTTAGTCTTGAAGTCTAGTATCATTTGTTTCTGCACATGTGGCGCAGTTGGGGCAAACCTGTTAAATTCTAACGAAAATTCACCTTTACCTTGGGTAGATGCTCTTAATGAAGTAGCAAATCCGAACATTGTACTTAACGTACACTCCGCCCTTAACGTAAATTCATCATGACCGTTGTCAGTATCTTGAATAACGGCTTGTAATTTGTTCAGAAGACCAATAACGTTACCTTGGAATTCATTTGGAGAAGTGACAGCCACAGTCATTATAGGTTCTAGAATTACCGGTTGAGCTTTTAGGAATGCCTCGCGGAATGCCGCCATAGTTGCAGTCTTAAAAGATAACTCATTGGAATCCACAGCATGTATAGCACCATCGTTGATTAGCATTTTTACATTTAATACTTTATGTCCTATTAATGGACCCTTTTCGCAGGCATCATTAAAACCTTTAGAACAAGCAGCTAGATATTTCTCTGGAATACGACCACCGACAACTGCACTTTCAAAAATATTTGCCTTCTCTCCTTCTTCTCCTGGTGATAATGTACCTATAACTCTACCATATTGACCAGCACCCCCAGATTGTTTCTTGTGTGTATAATCGAAATCTGCTGGAATTGTAATGGATTCTCTGTATGAAACTTGTGGTTTTCCTGTCACACATTCTACATTATATTCACGTTTCATTCTCTCCACATAAATTTCTAAGTGTAATTCACCCATACCAGATATAATGGTTTCTTTAGATTCAGCATCAAAACGAACCCTAAATGTAGGGTCCTCCTTTTGAAATCTATTTAATGCTTTTGAAAAATTTGGTGCATCTTTACTCTTTGGAGAAATGGATAATGAAACTACTGCATCCGGAACATACATTGAAGACATGGAGTACTCTACAGTTCCATCTGTGAACGTATCACCAGAAGAACAATCGATACCAAATGTGGCACAAATTTCACCTGATCCGACTTCTTCAACGTCTTCCATATCATTTGAATGCATTCTTACCAATCTGGAAACTTTAACTTTCTTGCCTGTTTTAACATTCGTGATATAACTACCTTTTCTTAGTCGACCTTGGTATACACGAATGTAAGTCAGTTGGCCATATTTACCTTCTTCCAACTTAAAGGCTAACCCAACAAATGGTTTATGTGTAGATGGAATCAAATTTACTTTAGACTCATTATTTGATATGTCTAACGCTGTATTAAGGATCTCTGATGGGTTGGGTAAGTAATCAACAATTGCGTCTAACACGGGCTGAATCCCAGTATTAGCCAATGCTGATCCCATCAACACGGGGGTAAACTTTCTTGCAATAGTAGCTCTCCGAATAGCGTCCTTGATTTGTTGAACAGTAGGATCCTTTTCTTCTAGAAATAATTCAGCCATTTCCTCATCTACATCAGCTAACGTTTCAATTAATAGTTGTCTTTTTTCCTCTACTAAATCAATCAACTCCTTTGGAACTTCTCCTTTTTCAATGATTTCTCCATTTGCACCTTTATTATACAGGGAGATACGATTGATAATATCCAAAACACCTTCTAAACCAGATTCTGAGCCAATTGGTATTTGCACCGCTGCAGCGGGGATTTTCAACTTAGAATTTAATTGTTCAATGGCACGAAATGGGTTCGCTCCCATTCGATCCATCTTGTTAATAAAGGTAATTCTTGGAATATTGTATCTACGCATTTGACGATCTACAGTAACTGTTTGAGATTGAACTCCAGAGACAGCACAAACGACCAGCACCGCACCATCTAGGACTCTTAAGGCTCGTTCCACTTCAATAGTGAAATCAATATGGCCCGGAGTGTCAATTAAATTATAATGATAATTCGTCCCATTACTATCCCATGAACAATAAGTAGCAGCAGATTGGATGGTGATTCCCTTTTCTCTTTCTAACTCCATCGAATCCATCTTTGCCCCAACATTATCCTTACCTCTCACTTCATGGATAGCTTTGATTCTACCTGTGTAGTACAAGACACGTTCTGTGAAAGTGGTCTTCCCAGAATCAATATGTGCAGATATACCTATATTCCGAAGTTTTTTAGATGATTCAATATCCTGTCGCGACAATAACTTAGAAATTTGATCGAGTACCGGTTTTTCTTCTTCATATTCTGAACTTTTTATAGTTGTCAAATGGAATGATCTAGTTTGTTGGGAATGAGATCTCGATAGGCACATTCCTGATAAAGTACTTTTGGGACAAAGCTCGTTGTAAGGGTAATATCGCACCCCCATCAACGAGTTTTGCATTATTGCTCTCCGCAACATCAACATTTTATTACTAACCTTTTTCTTCTGTAGCTTATTATCAGTTTCTTGTTAGGGTTTCCTGCCTTTTCAGATCTGTTTGAGTGCGCTTCTAGCGCTGCGGTCAAGTTAAATGCGACACCGTTAAATATTTTAACTTCTATATAATAATAATATTATATTTTTTTATTCATAATGTTATTTCGTTAAATCATAAAGCATCGTATACGTATATATGGGTATTTCTTAAATTATCTATTCTGGACCAGTAATTATGGTCTTAACAATGTCTGAAGGGTGCTCCACGTTAAATTTATAGGCTTCTATCGCTTTATTGAAAGGGTATGTATGGGTAATCAACAATTTTACTTGAATTTTACCACTGGATACCATATTTAAGGCATCCTGATAATCACCATGAGAATAACGGAAGGAACCCTTAACCGTAATCTCTCGGCAAGAAAGTTCAGTAATTGGAATATTGGCATCATCTTTCCCCATCCCAATTTGGATCAGAGTTCCTCCAGCTTTCAATGATCTAATACCAGTGCGTAAACAAGATTCAGCACCAGAGCATTCGAAGACTATGTCAGGCTCAGAATTACCCAATTTTGCCTTTATCTCCTCTGCTAAGTCAAATTCATCGGTGACTCTTAACTTTGATGAGTTGATTACAGCGGTGGCACCAAATAATTTTGCTCTTTCTAATTTTTTATCTACCACGTCCACAAATACTACTTGTAATGCGCCAAACACTTTAGCCACAGCACCTGTCAATAGACCCACTGGACCAGCACCGAATACGACGACTTTATCACCAAATTTGGTACCAGCCAGTTTATTCGAATGAACACCCACAGATAAAGGTTCCAACAGAGCACCTTCTTCGTAAGACACGTTATCCGGCAACTTATAGACGAAATCAAAAGGTGACAAAAAATATTTGGTCAATGTCCCATCAATTGGGGGAGTTGCAGCAAAATGCATATAGGGGCATAGGTTGTAATGACCTGACATGGTTGCATCAGTATATCTACTGGGTATACCGGGTTCTACTGCAACTCTATCTCCAACTTTTACTGTGGTCACAGCACTACCCACCTCAGTGACGATCCCAGCACTTTCATGGCCTAGTACCATGGGAGCCTTGACAATAAAATCACCAATTGATCCATGTTGGTAGTAATGAATGTCTGATCCACATATACCTGTAGCTTTAATCTGAACTTTCACCCAATGATCATTTGGAATCTCAGGGATGGGTCTTTCATCGAATTCGATTAGTCCCTTCTTTTGAAGTACTATCGCAGTTTGAGTATCTTTTGACATACAGATTTGGAGTAGCGTTAAATTGTGGTAGCTTGATGCAGATATGATTACAGAGCCAACAATGGTCTTTGCTTAAAGAATACACGTTGAATATTCGAAAAACAAATGAATAGTTCACTTTGGAGCATCCGCGCGACTGTATTGCAATTCACAAACGTTTTTGGGAATTCGATAGACAACAGCAATGGTAGTTCCGAGAAGTTTTGGTTGGATGAGTTCTTATCTGTAATAGGCATAATAATAGTGAAATTGTAATTATCGTTGAATGATCTGTCTTATATTACCTTTGCGTAACTGTGTAGTTTGTTCGCATTTGTTCTACATCACTCAAAACATTCAATCTCTATTTCATACAGTCCTACCAATTCCTCACTAAAAGTGTCTCATTCAGATATTTCAAACGTTGATAATTGGATAAAAAGTAAATAAGAACTAATTTTTACACTTTATTCCTGTGATACAAGTAACCATTAATAAAGAACGACCTGCGTACAGGAGTGAAAATTATTGAATTCGTTTATTGGATATAATATGACAAGTACATTTTGTATATAAACAATGGTATATAATTATTACTTTAGAGATTTCTCAATAATGAAGATGTCTTATCATTATTAATGCTGTTCGTATTACTATCCACTTTTAGGATGTCATGTATTTCCAATAAGATAGGTTCAATATCTTCTGAATCGCAAGAAATACCGTTAACCAGTTTTATTGCATTTGGATATTTACATTCATTCCTACCATCTGTCGTATTATTTGTATTATTGATCATCTTAGTATCAATCATGAAAATTTCATTTCGAACTTGGTGTACCATGGGATACGCTCTTGAATTCGTCGTTATATGCTCATCTCTGGAGAAATGAATATAAAATTGTAATTTCCTTCCGCCATTATGGTTGATATTCTTTAATTCGATATAGAGAGTAATTTTTGTTCCTGCTTCACGATTGCAATAGACTAACTGATATTCATTCAAATTGTGGAGTCCAAGATTAACTGTGGTAAATCTTGTTTTACCATTCTCATTCACATTTTTTTCATGTTCTGTCAAAATGTGTTTCAATGTTGCAAAAAGAGTCGATGTAAACTGTAAATAATTGAAAATAAAATGGTAATCTAGGTATCCTGAATCAATAAATGGCTGTATAATATGTTGTGGATTTGATGGCGCTAGTTTCACGGTCAAATTTTGTACCATTTGTTCCCTAGTAATAATATCAATAATACAATCCTGTTCATCTTGGCTATTCTTCAAATATTTGAATGAAATTTCGTTTGCTTTTAATGATACAATCTTAAAGTACTTTGATGAAAAGTTCTTATGTAATCTTTCTACTACGTCTGTTAAAATGACTAATTGCATTAATTTTTGTCTAAATGTGGTTAAGTGTTCAATTATGAAGCTTAGTGCAGTAAATTTTTCTGTGAAGAAAAATGTTAACGAACCATCCGGAATGAAACGAATCAACAAATCATCACATTTGCATTGTATTAGCATTGTATTTCTTTTAAACTTACCATATAATCGAATTTCTGAATGAGTATAATCGATTCTTAAAAACATAGAATTTTCCAATGTGCTACTTAATGCCTTAGAGCCTTCCAAGAAGGACTCTAATTCCAATGCAATGACGGAGGTGCATTCGCCGGAATAAGCAGGACTATTAGTATAATTGACTGCGGCTGCCTCTGATGAAGTGTCTATTTCGGAGTGAATTTTTAATGTTTGTCCGGATGCAGTAGATGGCATGCTTTTGAGGTCATTTCTTATGCATTCAGGAAGTAAAGAACAGTTAGGGTCGTTTGGGCATATTCTATTACTGATCTTTAATTGGTTTAAAGAATCAATTAACATATGATTTACAATTCGATGTAGTATGCTCTTTTGTAGTGAAACTACCTTTTGATAAGTTATTGTCTCCAATTTTGTTGTTGCAGTATTTGTATTATCCAAATATGTCAATTCCCATTTCCCTTTTAGTGAAACGACTTTCCCTATCCTCTTTTCAACCATGCATGACGAGTTCGATGATATGACGCTAAGAATTAAATACCAATTGACAGGCCAATTGGGCAGACAAATGAACAAATCTTGCTGTAAAAGTGACTTTGAATCAACATCATTTAATTTTGTCTTAATTGGTTTGTCTAACCTTATGGCTTTACCACATACCCACCCCGTCTTTTCAAATATGTTACAGAGTACTGAGGTGATTTTATCTAACCGCAACTTTTGTAGCACCCTGGTGAGATCTTCAATGGAATCAGCTCTATTAATTTGTTGGACATAAGTTGATAATAAAGGTGTTGGGTTCTTAAAATAGAAGACACCGCTGATCAAATCAATCTTTAATTGTACCGATGCCATGGTTAGACAAGTGGTGGGAATTTCGAAAAGTAACACATCTTGATTTTCTTCATCTTCCTGAAAAACACCCCTAGATAATAAATCAGATCGAATCAATTGACAGTGATTAAACATGATTTCATCAAATATTGACTCCAAGTTGGTCACAATATTGGTATAAATTGTAGACATTCTCTTGTTGTTTAGAGCATTCTTATTATCCCATTTCAGGATTAAATTTTGTGTCTTACGATCCACACCAATAATTATCCTACCTTTGTTTCCCATTTTGCTGTTCAACCAATATCTAATAGAAATCAGGCATTTCTTTGCGTCATATGAATGCACCAAGTTACCACCTGAAAATTTACCGTTAGTCTCCAGAGCTATCAGCTCTAGATGTAGTGAATAGAGCTGTAAAGTTATGACGTATTTATGAAGGAAATCATACAACACAAAGAGAGGTTTACTGCTCTTGAAAAGAATTTCATTTATTAGTTTTTCTAACCGCTGCTTATTGATTGGTAAGTTGACATTTCTTTCATTCACAGATAGTAATAAATTCACATCGACAAAAAAAAGTGGCGAATGACGATCTATAGTTGATAATTGAACTTCAAATTCATTATCTACTTTGATGTATATTCTCCCATTCGCAATGTAATAGTTATGAAATTGTTCAGGCAGATCCATAATGGCAATTTTGATTGATACCATTAAGTTCAAATCTCTTAACTTCTTTAATATCAAATCTGGCGGAATTTTCACTTTTGGATCCATTTCACCGCTCAGTTTGAAATTATGTGATGGTAAGTTTGTTCTCCCCAGGCTTAATACTTCCAATGCACTCACTAAATCAACATTTGGTAATTTTGCATTTGTCATAGAAGTTAAATTACCTCTTAATGCCCATATGCATGCATTAACTGACATGTTTGTAGTTCTGAACCAATTTAAAAGATCGATCATGACGTGGAAGTTATTATTCTTAATAGTCTTACTCCATTTAATCAAGACATAAAGTTTCAAAAACTGGTTCCTCAAGAAAATTATTAACTTCAAAAAGTTTAACTTCTTTGTGGAAGAGGATTCTAATGGATTGATATGAACGTTTATCTTCATAAATTGTGAAATTTCTTTGATGGTGAAAACTGTCAAGTTTCTTATAATCATAGCCAAACTCACTTGATTGATTTCCACATGGCTTATTGGAGGTGGATCTTTTGCTAGTTTATCTTTTGTTTGGTCTTTTGTTGTCTCATTAATGGTGGAAGAAACATCGTTTTTTAATTGAGTGTGCTCTTGGTTCGTCTTAGTATTTATTGTTGGGGTGTTCAATATATTTACAGTTGTTTCATTTTGAGTTTGATCATCAGCTGAACTTGGATTATGAAATGTTTCTCCATTCAGCATTTTTGTAGAATCCAATTCAGTTGTCATTTCAAGATGTAATGAAGATCAAATTGTTCTCGTATTCAGAGGCGAATCTATTTCAACAGCAGCAGAGGGTGGAGAATATTAATCGTAACAGTACACCTTCCTCCTGAATAAACAATACTAGCAGACAGAAAATAACCCAGTCAGCAGTGTATATGGCACTGTTACTGCTAATTCTCGATGTAGCCGTCTTGCAAATCTGCACTCAACTTTGAATCTGAATCTCTCTTGTAAGGTTTCCAACATTTATTCTCTCGTTTTAATGTTTCAAGCCCGGGTAATATTGAAACCCCGAATTTTGGACGAAATGATTGCTGATTCAAAGGTTTATTAATACAAATTATTTAAACAGTCGGTTTGAGATCGATTGCAGAGGAGTATATTCGATATCTTCGGTAGTCAAATAAATTATTACTAGATATTTTTATTAATGGTCGATGCGAATACAACAAATTGGGGGTCAGAAAGTTGGCAGGTTTTAAATAAAAGTGGTACTGGTACAAATTCACCTCGCTTAAAGAACTTGTCATCTGGGGAACTTATCGATACTCCCAACGACAGCGCAATGTTGATTAATGATGATAGGGATATGGATACTGATAATCTAGATCCATTATTGATCGATCATAATACTTGTGCGAAGAAGTACCCGATCAAATACGCTTCTCCCATCAATATCAATCAGGGGAGTCCAAGTCATGATGCCAGTTTACCATTAAGCTTGAAATCATCACCAGCTGATCCTCATATATCAGGTATTACACCAGTACAAAGAAGACAGGACATTGTCGCTAACAATAAGAATGCTCTAGAGTCCGTGACAGATATTATTGCTGCCGATAATAGTGGCACCCCTTCTAGAAATCAATCAGTCTCAGGTAGTTCGACTTCATCATTTTTGGATAATGTGTTGAGTACATTTCAACTCAGATCAAACTCTGTATCCAGTACTCCATCCGCTGAACCGGAAAGTGCAATTACGAGACATTCTTCAATAGGAATTCAAAAATATTTTTATCAAAGAAGAGTTAGCGGTGTAAGTCATGGAGATCAATCTTTTGATCCCAGTTATTTTGTCCAGGACACCTATAAAGATACTAATATTCATTATGCAACCAGGGAAAGAAATGATAATTTCCATAGCATATTCAATAATATTCCTCAAGATGATCGCCTAATAGACAGTTTCAATTGTGTATTAAACAGAGAATTTCCATATCAGGGAAGGCTTTACATTTCTGAAAAGCATGCATGCTTTAATTCCACGCTTTTGGGATGGGTTTCAAAAATTGAAATACCATTCAGCGAGATAATAACTATTGAAAGGACACCAATTGTGGGGCTATACGGTAATGCAATATGTATTGTATCCAAGAATCACTCAATGAGAACCCAGCTTAATGGCTTTTCCTCACGTGATGCTGCATACGAATTATTAAACCTGTTATGGTTACAATCAAGTGAAAATAATATGGAACAATCACAAGAAACTATACTTTCACCGAAGATGATGGTTGATCACCCTATAATAATTGAATCTTCATTTACAGACTTAATTCGTCCACATTCTAATCACAACAGGGCCTTGATAAGAGATCCTAAAACTATTGTCAATGATGCCATTATAGAAAAGGCGATTAATTCGGTAGATGGAGATGATAGTAGTGGTAATGACATTACTAGTGACGGTGAATTCGATAACGATGATGCTGATGATACTAATTTGAGCTTACTAATAGATAAACAATTAACCATGAAAGAGATGAAGAAAGTTTTCAAATTTAAACAAGGTTCAAATTTTCAATACGATGGGCCTTTTATTCACCATGAAACACAATTTCCATTTGATCCTGAGGATAATGGTGAACATCTCCTATCTGAGGTAACATTTAATGGTTCTCCCGGATTGATCTTCGAAATTCTTTTTAGTGAGCAAAACCATTCATTTTTGTTAGAATTTTTAAAAAGTCAAGAATCTTCAGATATTTCCGATATTGGGCCATTTGATAAAGTAAACAAAGAAGGTCATCATTATAGAGATTATACATACATTAAAAAATTGAATTTATCAGTGGGTCCTAAAACCACCAATTGTGAAGCTGATGAAGCGTTGGTTCATGTGGATAATTATGATTATATCAACTTTGTTAACACCACTAAGACACCGAACGTACCCAGTGGGAAGAGCTTCTCTACAAAAGCTAGGTATTTGTTTAGATGGGGGTCCGACACGACATGTGTTTTGAAAATATCATATTGGGTTGATTGGACGGGATCCAGCTGGATCAAACCACTTGTGGAATCCAGTATAAAGACAGGTATAACAGCTTCCACTGAAGATCTTATCGATCAATTGAAGAAATACCTCAATGATTATGTTGAAGAAGTTGGATTGGATGAATCGACCTCTGTTACGTCTGAATCCATACGTTACGATCAACAAACTATGCTCACAGAAAAAAATTTGCATTTGTTGGATGAAAAGATTACACTTCAAAAGCATGAAGAACAAATAAGCATGCATTCTGAAACGTACCCTGTAAGGAGAAAACGGATTACATGGATTGAAGATTATTTGTCAATCATTTTGGTCGCAATTTTATTATTATTTGCTGTAAATATTGGATACATTATTCATCTACAAAGGACGATAAACAGATTGGAAACGATGATAACTATTCCTACACATGTATCCTTCCTAGACGGTGGGGACCCTGTACTTTCATCTAAGATAATTGATATACCTGCAAAGTTTGACATATTTAAGAGATGGCTACATAATTCAGAAAATGTGCAAGATGATTCTAAGATGTTAGAACAAGTATACCTATTCCTAAGGAGTATATTACAAAGAGATGACGGATCCGAGAAGGGCATGAAACTTCGCCAAGAACTACTTGAGAGACTAGCAGCTTCACTTACTTCATGACCAGATAAATGAACGGTTTATGATGCACACAAAAAATATATACATTATATATTATTCAGTTTTATATTCCAAATATGACCTTAAGTTTGTATGCTTGTTTTTCTTTGTTGTTATGATGATGTTACCTATTAACGCGGAGTACACAGTTACAGAGGCAATCCGGTGTTAAAATGCTGTTTCTTGAACTCTTCTTTTTCCTCCTCACTCAAGGAAATCTGACATAAGTGGAAGTAAAAATAAGACTAAATTAATAATGAAATTGAAAATTAGTGGTATTCCTAATGGTGGGAACGATAAAGTGATCTCCATAGATAATGGATCCAGTCTTAATCATTTCATCAAGGAATTAGCACTTGATAATGGTGTAGAACTTATAGGGATTAGATTTGGGTACCCTCCTCAGAGAGTTGACATTGGAGAAGTTGCCTTAGAGAGTACTTTAGAGGATCTTGGATTAACTTCAGGGGAACGTGTGAATTTAATCTTTGAAAGTGGCGTTGCCTTGCAACATCAGACAGAAAGTGTAAGACCAAAGAAAAAGCAAGAGAAGGCATTGACATCATTGCAGACATGGATAGAAACCGCCAATGGACGTGAGGTATTACAAGTGCATAAAGTTCCAGATGACAATTCGTGTCTTTTCCATGCAATTTCATATTGTATGTATAAGGATATCTCGTTATCATATCAATTAAGGGAGCTTTGTAGTTCTGTGATATTGAAGAACCCACAACTGTATTCAGATGCTATATTGGGTAAACCAAATCGGGAATATGCTAACTGGATCCTGCGAAGGGACTCATGGGGTGGTGGTATCGAATTGGCCATATTATCTAATGAATTGCAAACTGCAATTTATGTGGTAGATATTGATGCAGTGAAATTCGAGAAATTTAATGATGAATTATATGATAAGTTCTTCGTCATAATGTTCAACGGTGTTCATTATGACTCATTAGAGATTAAAAATGATAAAGTTTGTGTATTTGATTCGAGAGATGAAGTCGGGCATGCCGTGTTACAAAATGTATTAATCATTGCCAGACAATTGAAAGAGAAGGGATATGCATTTAATACACAAAAGGCTACCATTGTTTGTAACGTTTGTCATGAGAAGTTTGTAGGTGAGAATGATATTTCAAGACATGCAGGAAAGACGGGACATACAGATTTTGGTCAATGCAGTTAAAATACAAAATAATAATATTATTATATCAATTTTTTTATATATGTAAAGTGTACACACGTGATTAGTCCATTACTATTTCACCTTCTTGAATTGGTTGGTCCTGTTCTAGCTTTCGTTCTTGTTGAGCACCCTTTGCGTTATCAGCCCAGGGCAATGTTGGTTCAGTTGATATGACGTTTGCCAAAGATTCATCTAAATGTTCTTTCAAAAGGACTTCATTTTCTTCCTTCTCAGCCTCTATGCCACCATTCTTAATTTGTTCTACTCTATTTAAAAACTTATTCAAATTATAACCTGCAGCAGCATCTGCCACTTCTTGCGTGTATGGTACACCTTTCAGTTCTTTGACTCTTCTCTTATGCACTTTTGTTTTCAAGTGAGTTTTTAAAGCAATAGATGTTTCACAATATTTGGCGCAATGTATGCAATAATGTTGACCTAACCCAGGTTTTGTTTCATCTAATGGTTGGTTCAATAATTTTTGTACTGATTCTTTGGATGAGAGATCATTGAAGATCAAATCCAGGTCCTTGGTTCTTCTCTTGGTCTTGTATCTCTTTACTGAGTATCTACCCATAACAATCTATGTAAGTGTGTATGTGTATGTGTCTGTGTATCTATCTGTTAGTGCAAATAGCCAGCCATGTATAACTGCTCTGCGAAACCAAACCTCTCTAAATGAGATGAGATGAGATTGAAATGAAAATTTTCATTGGAAATAAATGCTTGGACTGCTTTTTGGCAGACCAAACATCTGGACATCTGCAGAGTGTATGGGTGGTAGAATCACCTTTAAGAATTTTCAAAAAAAAAAAAATATTTGACGGCGACGCGAACCGAAAAAAACATAACATCACAACACCACATACCGGACTGTGTCTGGACGGAATGAACGGGCCGGGTGGTGAATGTTCATTACTAAGAATCTTTTTTTTTCTCTGCCCCGACGAAGCTGCTATAAAACTATTCATCACTTTATAACACTCATTTTCTTTCCTCTTTTAAATTTTACACGTTGTCCATCCCAAAATAACAGATCTCATCAATCAATCAATCAATCCAAAATGGCTAGAAGACCAGCTAGATGTTACAGATACCAAAAGAACAAACCTTATCCAAAGTCTAGATACAACAGAGCTGTCCCAGACTCCAAGATCAGAATCTACGATTTGGGTAAGAAGAAGGCCACCGTCGATGAATTCCCATTGTGTGTCCACTTGGTCTCCAACGAATTGGAACAATTATCTTCTGAAGCTTTGGAAGCTGCTCGTATTTGTGCCAACAAGTACATCACCAAGATTTCCGGTAGAGAATCTTTCCATTTGAGAGTCAGAGTCCACCCATTCCACGTCTTGAGAATTAACAAGATGTTGTCTTGTGCCGGTGCGGATAGATTGCAACAAGGTATGAGAGGTGCTTGGGGTAAGCCTCACGGTTTGGCCGCTAGAATTGACATCGGTCAAATTATCTTCTCTGTTAGAACCAAGGATAACAATAAGGATGTTGTTGTTGAAGGTTTGAGAAGAGCCAGATACAAGTTCCCAGGTCAACAAAAGATTATCATGTCTAAGAAATGGGGTTTCACCTCTTTGGACAGAGCCGAATACGTCAAGAAGAGAGATGCTGGTGAAGTTAAGGATGACGGTTCTTTCGTTAAGTTCTTGTCTAAGAAGGGTTCTTTAGAAAACAACTTCAAGGAATTCCCAGAATACTTTACCAAGGCTTAATTTTAAATTTAATTTTGCTTTTTTGATTACATTTGATTCGGATTTATTTTATATATCTCAATTTTAAATAATTAATACAATGAAAAATTAAAAGATCACCATTTTTAAATCATATACCCTTCTTTCTAATGTATGCTTGGGATCGCGCAGGTTTTAAAAGGAAAACCGAAAATAATGAACTATTGAATAGACTACGGATATTGCAACACACCATTGGCAACAAAGACAAGAAGTATGTCCGGTATATTGCAAGCAAAATTAGTGCTAAGAAACACGAGGTCATTCGTACGACCACATCCATCTCTATTTCTCTTCAAATGCAGAACTTTGAAAAATGTACCACTATTCGACGAGACGGAAATGTACGGTAAGAGACTATCAAACGATAAGTATGCTCCAGAAAAAACGGCATCAGATACCACTAAAAATGATGAGCCATTTGATTGGGGAACATTACAGGATGGACAGGTAATTGAAAAGCAAAGAATCGATAGATATATAAGGATGCAAAAATTGAGCGCCATGTTTAAAGGGTTAGCTCTATTGATAATATTGGGATTAGGAATGGACATTTATTTAAAATGGCATAATATTACCAATTGGTATGACAAGAATTTTAACTCGGATTTATCAATAAATGATGAAGAGCTCATGAAACAAATGAAACAGGGACGAAAACCACCCAAATCGATCAAATTACCCTTTGTTGATAAGAATACATTACAATTCGATGTGCCCGGTTTGTACTATTGGGGTGGTATACCACACAGGACATTTCCTAAGAGAGTGCAAAGGTTTGATCATATGGAATTAAGGGACGTTTGTCTTGTGAATGACGAAGCAAATTTTGCCATCGATCTTAAAGGTGATTTGATACTTTGGAACGCAAAGGGTGACACTTTTGAAAACATTTTAATTGGGCAGGATTTACTGAAAGTGAAACATTCGAATGATTGTTTATATGCTCTAACTAGGAAAAATGAGTTACTTATTATACCATTCCAGAATGAAAAGTTTCAACAGTATTTGACCAAACAGAGCAATCTGAAGCGTATACTTACTCCTTGGAAAAATTCCATGAAATATAATCTAAAAGTAGAGACAAAAAATAATGATAAAATTGTGGATTTCGATGTGGGACGTGAACACTTACTTGCCTTATCTAGTAACGGTACCGTATATTCATGTGCCACCGGATTTCCTAGTACTGACACCGCTGTCCACAGATCAAAGGGCCAATTTGGTATACCTACTTTTTCTCAATTCGATCAATTCCCTAAACCAAACGAACTTCATGAAGTACATTTTTTAAATGAAGATGATGGCAAACGTGAACAAAACATGGTGAAGAAAATTGCATGTGGCGCTTACCATAATCTAATATTGAATAATGAAGGCCAGTGTTATTCGTTTGGTTGGAATAGATTCGGTCAAATTGGATTCCCTATCAACTACACTACGGAAGAAATATCATATCCTAAATTGGTCCCCATGGTTCGCTTTGAGCAGGTTTATCCAGCTAAGCAAAATGTGACATTGAAGATTGTTGATGTACATTGTAATGCAGAAACCTCTTTTTTCACTGTTGAAGTCACTTCCAAAAACAAGAAACACGAGAACGAGAAATATTATGATTATTTTAGTATGGGGAATGGTATTCATGGTGAATTGGGCATTAATAGTGTCAAGAACTCACAATGGGAACCCAGTAGATTGAAATCTTTAAGTGGTAGTGACGCTACTTCCAAGGAATGGATATCCAACAGTAATGCACATCATTTATTTATGAAGTCCAACGATGGTGAAATACTGACTTGGGGATTGAACGACAATGGACAACTAGGGAACGGTAGAGACAAGACCAAGACAATAAAACCTACATGCATACCTCGTATTGTAAACCATAGTGATACAGATTATACGGAAGTGGCAAATACTAATTTGAAACTACTTGATAATAAGAATCAAGAACTCGCCATCGGACCAAATGCCAGTTCTCTATACTGGAAATGTTAATCGCTATAGGTATCTCTGAAGTAGTTTTAAATATTCAAATGAAATGCATTCCTTTCTTTGTTTGGTATTTATCTTAAAAATTTAATTACTAAATACATCGATAAGAATAATAAGAACAATGCAGTATAAAAAATAACTTTATCCGTGAAGACCCTCTTATTGATCTTGTGAATTGTCTTGTCAGAGACTCCTAAAGTTCTCAGACTACGTGACATTCTATCCTGTACGGAATCCAGTATTTTATTTTGGTGGACAATATCATCAAAGGATTGATATCCCATTTCCAAAATCAAATCCAATTGTGCATTGCCTCTTTCAAATATGGATTGTTCCTTCTGTAGACCATTGTATAGTGGTAAGGTACGATTTTGTGAACTGTTAGAAAGTGAACGATCATCATTGCCATCATGTATTATTCTCTTATTCATTGTAGAACCTTCTACAAATGGATTTGCTGATGATGATCCGCCAGAGCTAAACAGTTGTGTTCTTGCATTAGACTGGTTGTATTTTTGCTTCAATTCTTTAAATTTTGATGTGAAATCAGTTAAATCAGATCTCAATGTGATCAATTTAGCTTTAAATTTTTCTATCTTAATATCATCTCCCTCGCTACCACTAGTAACATTATTTTTCAAAAATTGATCTAATTGTTGGATAGATTTCTCAAATGATACCAGGGTAGCTGATATGGCACCTTGCAATGAGATTGGTGCAGTTAGATTTTCATTTTCAAAGGTAACTAAGTCCTTTTGAAGTTGATTCTTCTGCTTTACCGCATGGTTATAGATAGCGTTCTATTTCAGAAATAATAAAAATAAAGATAGCGTGTTAGTACGAGTCAGAGCCATAACACCTTTTCAAATTAAACGACTGAACATACCATTTCCCCAGCTTCTTGAATATATGTTTCATTCAGTTTTCCGGAATTTCATACAAAACTAATATTGTCTAGTTCCATGTAGATGTTTCAATGCATGTTTTTGTTGTTTTTCCATTATTTTGTTAAATCGCGTAAACGCGTTTGCATTGCTGAGTTTTTTTTTTCAATGCTGGGTTTGCAATACACCAGCAACGAATTGCTTCATCTGCCAGGGAATCGTTAAAGGCTGGTTGCATCCTTACTACTTCCATCTTTCTGATTTTTTCCTGATTTGATTTGATCTGATCTACTATCATACCTATATATATAGTAATAATAATAATAATATACTAAGTGCGTTGCTTTCTTAATTGTCCTCTGCAGTTTTTGCTTATTGTGCCAATCGACTATTTTGCATTTTCTCCCAGAATCAAAAAAAAAAAAAAGTAATAATAGATAAAGAAACTAGAATTAAATTTAACAATGGATCCTGCCACACCTCCAAGATCTAGGGCTTCTGGAAGTTCCACTAGACAGTCAACGAAATTCGCAACTGCAAATGTACCATTGAATTACAATAATGATAATGACATTCTTCAAACTCCAAATAAAAATTCCACTTTTAATAGGCCTCCGGTGACACCAAGAACCGTACAAAAATTTAAAAATCAACCGTTATTGCAGCCCCCCAACCTAATTAGTAATAGAAACAATACAGGTTTAAAATCTCCTGAAATTTCTCCCTTTATCAGGAGGTCATCAATTGGGCTAAACCCTGGTAACATTGCGAGTGAGAGACTTGTAAAAAGCACAAACAATTTAAGAAGTGTCAGTAAAGTTCTATTTCCAACATCTTCAACAAATTCTTCTACATCCTCATCTGAAATTGAATTATTACCGCCCAATACATCCTCGTCATTTTCGTCATTTACTTTTGCCCAGGGTAGATCCACTTCACCTGTGCCAAAGGCCAAAAGTGGCCAGAGTAATAAAAATAAGAGAAACCTGTTTAATGACGGAAATGAATTGGATGATGATCCATTCAGTGTAAGTCGGCTACAGGGGGGACTCCTATCATCAGCACCTTCGAAGCAACAGAAAACAGTCCCTGGTACTCCAAGTGACAAAATAATAACAAACCCATTACAGGAAGGTGTTCATACAGATACTGATTTTGACATTGATGAAGAAGGTATGATTATAAAAAATGATTTTTCCAATTATAACCCATTCATGGATTCTACAGTGCCGACCAAGGAAGAACGCTTATTAAGACAACAAAAATTGATAAAGGAAAACCCTGATATAGAAAGCACAATTACATACGTGAATAAGAGAGACAAGTCGAAGGTGACCAAAGTCAAATTGACTAAAGATCAAATGGAAAACTATAGACCAAGAATGCTGTTTGAAGATGAACTATACAGAGATCAGGAATCAGGGTGATAGAACAGTAACAGCATAGCATTTGAACTTGGATAAAACGGTGCTATACCAGCACAATATATCTATATAACTACAACGTGTATAAAGCATTTATTTATTCACTTTATGAAACAGTATATTCATCATGCCAAACGGATTTTCTCTATTTTAAGAAAAGCTGTCGCAGAGCCCGCTGCAAGAAAATACATGGACGGGAAGGAATTTGATCTCAGTGAAAAGTTAAATCAAAATTGAGTATAAGGGATTTCTTCAAGGTACCAATCGATTAAGAATTGTGTTGGAAATTCTGAACAGTAATAAATATCTAGGGTTTACCAAAAATGCGATTGTCTCAAACAGTGCTTTCTTTAATTTCTTTCCTATTGTTTTCCACAACTATTGTAGCTCATCCACTGACATCAGAAACAGAAGATGAGGATGCAAAGAAATTTGAACCAGCTTTTTCAATACCTGATCTCACTAAATTGAAGGACAACTCTATTCCTTCCAATTGGGAGAGTTCTGATTCTACTGTTTTAAAGGAAGGTAGAGTTATCTTGACACCAAGTCAGGATTCTAAAGGTTCTCTATGGCTGAAAAAACCATATTCGTTAAAGGATTCATTCACCATGGAATGGACATTCAGATCGGTTGGATTTGTGGGGAAAGGACCATCAAATGGTCTTTCCTTTTGGTTCATTAATTCAAAGGGTCCCAAAGATGATCATACTTTATTTAATGGTCCTTCCAAATTTGATGGTTTGAACCTTGTTGTTGATTCTAATGGTCCTACTGGGCCAACTATTAGAGCTCAATTGAATGATGGTGCGGGTTCATTTAAGGAACCCATGATTTATGACCAATCATTCGCATACTGTTTATTTGGGTACCAAGATTCTTCAGTTCCATCAACCATTAGATTAACTTATGATAGATCCGATGATAACTTACTAAAACTGCAAATTGATAATAGAGTTTGTTTTCAGACTAGAAAAGTTCAACTACCTGCTGGTGATTATAAGATTGGTGTTTCTGCTGCAGTTGGGAAAGATTTGGAATCATTTGAAATATTAAAGATGAATTTCTTTAATGGTGTCATTCATGATTCATTAATTCCAAATGTTAACGCTATGGGTCAACCAAGATTTGTCACTAAGATTGTGGATTCAAAAACTGGTAAGGAAAAGTTGGTCGATAAGGAAACAAAGAGTATGATGGAAGATAAAGTTACTAATTATGAAATCTTAAAGAAATTGAACCGTGTTGAAGGGAAAATATTAGCTAATGATATCGGTAGCTTAGAAGAACAAATGAATCAAATCGTCAAATTACAAAATGATTTAATTAAATATATTCAGCATTTATCTGACACAGTGGATAATCAATCTAAGGTGAGTGGTGAAAGTACCTCTGCAAATGGAAACGATGCACAACATCAAGGTCTGTTGAATATTGATGAAAAGCTTCAAAAGATGCTAGATGAACAACAAAAGATTAGGGAACAAAATAAAAGTATTAGTTTCGAAGGTCCTCACGTTGACGATATTGTTACCAAGTTAGCAGTTTGGTTAGTACCATTATTTATCATTGTTGCTGTCTTGGCTTATTACACATTCAAGATTAGACAAGAAATTGTAAAGACAAAACTGTTATAAACCATTTAGCAGAGATACTATATGTACATCTGTATATAGCATAATTCATATGTAGAAATTAAGTGATTATTTTTTTGCTTTTGGCTTTTGGCTTTTGGCTTTTGTGTTTTGTGTTTTGTGTTTTTGGTTCGAGTGAAAACCCTCTACAGAGGCAAAATCATGTTTAAGATATGAAAACAGGTAAAGTTATAATAGATTGTACCGTGGAAAGAGGTTATATGGATTTGTGGGTACCGCCAAAGTTTTGTTTGTTTGCCGGTATACAAATGTGATCCCCACAAAAATTCTGGTTTTTGGATAGTACATGTGCTGGAATTTCTATAGTATCACATAGATCATCCCAATTGGGCGAACGTCAAGAATGTGAGACGCCGGTGATACCGTGATGAAATGATAGGTTAATACGACTGTGATAAGATAAAACAAAATAGATATCATATATTTGTCTCAATCAAAAATTGTGAATTAGGACAAATTGAAAATAGTAAATTAAGACAAATTGAAAAGTATATAAGGTGATCAAATTCTGTAATGAGATCATCAAAATTTATTTCTGTTTTACTTTTTGTATATTATATAAAAAAGATATAGAAGTTTAGAATCTATAATCTCACTATTAATTTTACTGTCATGTCTGCTAATCAAACTCTTCTCTACTCAAATCTCCAATAACATGAATAATTCATTTTTTCACTCAGAAAAAATTTTGTAGCATTTTGCTACCTTGTTCAAGGTTTTATTGGTTGCATTATAATATCTATACTAAGTAAGTACTATGCAAAAACGTAAGAAGTATTAACGAGATTCCATTATTTATTTTTTTTAATTTCATGTTATTCATTTCAAGATTTGACAAAAAAAGATAAATATAATAAAGCAAACAGAATAGGACAGCAGTATTCCCACCCTAAAATAAGCAAATTTGCTATTACGGCTACAAAATAAATTTTCACTATTATAAAATCACCCATTAGTTTGTTCTTCCTATTTTTACACAGCTAATAGATTCAATTTGTTGGACTAGCAACAAGTTTTAGAAGGATGTCAAAAAATAATGATGGGTATACATTAACTTTGCTCTTTAATGATTCAATATTTCGGTTGTCAAAGAAATTCTCTACATACAGTAATTTACCAAAGAGCTCAATTTGCCACGATCAGAAAATAATACATTGGTATTCGAGAATGTTTCAAATGAAGTCTCAAACTAGATTTCTCTCATTGTAGTTATGTTTTTTTTTATCTCATTTAATAAAATTGAGAAGAAATTTATCGAGGGAAACAACTGATCGATCCAGAATTTTCCAAATTCTGTAGATTCTTAACGATAAAGTCTATGCCACCATTATCCAAATGTGAACATATCTTGTTCTTTAATAAAAGAATAACTATTGTTAGCTCTATACCAGATTATTAAACTTATTCGATATAGGTCGTAATTGTGTGGAGTTCTGGACTAATTGCCCGTTATCAAAACAATACTCGTCAGTTAAAGTCATTATTTTGGTTTCTGCGTTCATATCAGCTTGTCTTCCAACACCCAAAAAAAGTGCAGAATACCTCTACATGAGATGGGAAGGTAATACTTATTGCCGTTCATGTATCTTTTGTTGCTAAAATAGCACAAAAATATTGTTTTTTATCAATTATGAAAGATTTAAAAAATTAGAAAGCGAAGGTTGGAAACAGGAGACTGTAAAAATTAATATGGAAAATGGAATAGTAGATGAAAAAGAACTAGGCATGATGTATTCCTATCATTATTTGAATAGAAACTAAAATGATTAAAATGGATAAAGAATAGTTGTTTTTGAAAAACATTATAGATATTGAAGATAAAGATATCGAATTTGCAAAAAGATGTATATTTAAAATATATAGATATAATAAATCAATAAAAGATTTAGGTGAAAAATGTACTATTAATGAAATTAAATGTACTATAGAATACAAAAAATTTGGTGGAATTACATATACTAATTCAATAGATGACAAAATTGAACTAAATGTTGCAATTAGTAGAATGAATAAAAAATTGGAATCATTAAAACTGAATAAAAAGATAGTGAAAGAAAAAGAGAATCCTTTAGATGTTATTAAAGTAAAACCAGTAGAACAATGGAAAATTGAATTAGATATGGATGAGATTGAACAATTCAATTTAGTAGGTTTTGATGATATAAAATTAATAATTCCGAATAAAGAATCACTAAGAAAACATATAGGTATTTTACCTAAAAATGAAAAATATAGTTACTATTGTTTTAGTTACCTAATTATAACTGGACCAACAGTTTTTAAGGCAATTACAAACAAAATAGCTATAATGAATACTCGTGGTATTATTGATAATGAAAATTTTGATGAAATTATTAGGAATGGTATACCATGAGGGACATGGTAAATGAGAGAGTATAGATAAGATATCTATTACCGTTGTACCAGCTAGGACACTGGAGTACAACGTTACTCCCCATCCCTCTTACGAGGAAGAATGTAAAGTAGAAAAAAATAGAACTATAAAAAAATTTCGGGAACGCCCCGTCTTATATATAAAACAACCCTCAGTGAGTAAACAATCTGACAATGTTGGATCGAAATTAGAATCTATTTCTCGATATATGAAAACAATTCATAAGTTGAACTTGTATTTAAATAGTAGAGATATGTTTATTCAATCTTTTATTACAGTTGAAATACTGACCAACTTTATTACTATTGAATGTTAAAGTAGGTTAACACAATAGTATGGCTTAGACACAACCAGCCACAGTTAACCACAGTCAGCCACAGCCACAACCAGCCACAATCAGTCATGGAATAGCTAGCAAGATAAACTTAGGATTATCTTGTCTACTTATCACTGGCATGTAAAATATTATTATATAAAGGATAGGTTTTGGACTCAAAACTATTCTATTCCTATTTCTATTCCTATTTAAATATCATATATTAATTATTAAATAGGGTATCCAAATAAAATATAAAATCATGTCTTCTAATAACTTTAATCTTAGCTCATTACGTTAACATTAATAATATGAAACGGCGGAATATGCGCTTGGCCGGGAAGTTCAAAATTTCTGAGACAGAGCAAAGAAATTTATTATTTAAGGGGGGATTGTTGATGTTAACTCTGCACCTGGGAAATTGAAAATACACTAATACAAGACAAGAGTACTTATTTGTCCAAAAAGCTCAGCAATCGTAAACAAAACTTAAAAGAAAACAGTATAAAGATGGTTAGTTCTAAACAATGGGTGGTGAAAAATGATCCGATCCCAGGTAAACCGTTCAATTATGACTTCCAAGATGACAAGTCTACCTTTGAAATGATCTCTAAAGAACTATCTGCGGATGATTTAGGTGATGATGAAATGCTAGTTGAGACATGCTATTTGTCCAACGATCCTGCCCAAAAATTTTGGATTGCCAGTATGGATAAGAATTATTCTGCTGGTTTGAAAGCGGGCGAAATTATTCCAGCCAAAGGTCTTGCCAAAGTACTTGCCTCCAAGAATGAAAAGTATCAAGTTGGTGACTATGTGAGCACATACACTGGCTGGACTACTCATGCCATTATCAAAAAGGATAAATTAAATTTGACTTCGAAGATTTCCAAGGAGAAAGTACCAGAATTATGGTGGTATTTATCTGTGTTTGGTGGTACCGCCCTAACAGCATATTTTATCTTTTACAAATATGCCGAATTGCAAGAAAGAGAGGAAGATTACGGTAAAGTCTTCTTAATCTCTGGTGCTGCTGGTGCTGTAGGCAGTATTTGCATTCAATTAGCATTGAATGTATTTAAAGCTTCTAAAGTAATTGCCATTGCAGGTGGAGCCGAAAAGGTTAAGTATGTAGAATCATTTGGTGACAAGGTGGTCGGTGTCGATTATAAAGATCCAAATTTTTCAAAAAATTTAGTGGAAATGGCCGGAGGCGTTAACACCGTGGATTATTTCATCGACAATGTCGGTGGTGAGATTTTAGATCTGGGAGTAAATTTATTGAAGCAAAAAGCTCTGCTCTTAGCCTGTGGTTCCATCAGTGGATACAATGATTCCTCCAAACTAGTGCTTAAGAATTATATTTCTGTTATTACTAAAAGATTGACCATTAAAGGTGTATCAGTAATAGACAACCTTGCAGAATTCCCACAAGGGCTAGCAAAATTATCGGCACTGGTCAAGAATGGATCATTAGATGCAGAAACGTCTGCTACTATTAAGGACGCCACTGGCGACAAATTTAAGGAAGTTCCTCTAATTTGGGAAGGGTTGTTCAAAGGTAGTAATAGGGGCAAACTAATCACGAAGATCAGAGACGTTTAAGGTGGACTTATCCTTTTATATGCTAGTGTTATATAGTGCAAGTACATATTGATATACTAAACCCGACTTGCCTGCAATTTACCTTGCTGCTATTATCTTGGTGGCCCCCAAAAGGGAAAACCCTACGTCGCTTCATTGTCTTTGCGTGGGTCACAAGAAACGCTGTACAAGACCGTCTCATTCAAATGCCACAGGTCTTACTGCACTTTATAGCCTTTGTTGCTGCGGTGGCATATTGGGTCACCCACGTGTTTTTCCGTGCGGGTGTTTCTCTCGCGCTGCCTTCTTCGAGTGCTTCCCCCATTGCTGACGCTGACTGCTTAGCTGACTGACTTAGTTGCTTATTTACTGACAGGCCCTTCCAATTTTGCGTTTGCTTTTTCTTCAAACTTTTCAAAACAACTTGCAACTTTCCATCAAGTCACTTCTAGACAGACTATACGACCTCCGAAGGAGCTTTTTCCACCACAGCTTATAAAGATTTGCATTGCTCAAGCACTCCAGTTTATCCTCTAACCAATCTCAACAACAACAACAAAAAAATTATTATAACAGAAATACAGAACCAGTAGGAAGAAAGTAGACAACGGAACAATTTTTTTTTTTTTATGGGCAAGAAAGTATAATCAATTTTCCTTAATCATATTCAGGTCCTCCTCACCGTTCTATACATTACATCAAACAGCATATTATTCATAGGATAATAATAATAACACCACAAGAAATAAAAAGCATTAACATATTACAGTAATGTCCTATGAGGATTTTAGGGATAATTACCTACTTGACTATCCCACTTCACCGCCTGAAGAACTACCGAAGAAACCATGGACGGATTACTTAGTGGCATGTGTTCTATCACTAGCTGTCGCATTTGGTGGCTTCATCACCGGGTGGGATACTGGTACCATCTCAGGCATTGTTGCACAACAAGATTTTATAGATAGATTCGGTGAGCAACACAAGAATGGCACATTCTACCTATCCAATGTAAGAACAGGTATCATTGTCTCGCTGTTTAACATTGGGTGTGCCATTGGCGGGATTATCTTATCCAGAGTCGGTGACAAGTTTGGTAGAAAGAAAGCTTTAGTCGTTGTCATCGTAATATATATCGTAGGGCTCATTGTTCAGATATCATCGCAAAGAGCCTGGTACCAATATTTCATTGGAAGAGTCATATCGGGGTTTGGTGTCGGTGGGATAGCTGTCCTGTGTCCTATGCTAATTTCAGAAATTTCGCCGAAACATTTGAGAGGAACTTGCATTTCATTTTACCAATTAATGATTACAGCTGGTATTTTCTTAGGTTATTGTACCAATTACGGTACTAAAAATTATCACAATTCAGTCCAATGGAGAGTCCCACTAGGTTTATCATTTTCATGGGCCTTGTTAATGATTGCGGTCCTATTTTTCGTTCCAGAGTCCCCTCGTTTTCTTTGTGAAATTAATGATCCTGAAAAGGCAAAGAGATCTATTGCCAAAATTCACAACGTTAGTATTAAAGATCCATCTGTGCAAACTGAAGTAGACTTGATAATGTCAGGTGTTGAATCTGAAAAATTAGCCGGTTCAGCATCGTGGCGTGAATTATTATCTACAAGAACTAAAGTAAGACAGAGAGTAATAATGGGAGTAATGATTCTAATGTTGCAACAATTGACTGGTGATAATTATTTCTTCTACTATGGTACTATCGTGTTTAAATCTGTGGGGTTAAGTGATTCCTTCCAAACCTCAATTGTTTTCGGTGTGGTCAATTTTTTCTCTACTTTCTTTGCATTATATACAGTTGATAAAGTTGGACGTAGATTAATGTTACTTTGGGCTGGTACTGCAATGACCATATGTCTTATCATTTACTCCTCAGTCGGTGTGACAAGATTATGGCCTCATGGCGAAGGCAATGGTTCTTCAAAACCTGCAGGGAATTGTATGATCGTCTTCACATCATTTTATATTTTTGCTTATGCCATGAGTTGGGCTCCCATCCCTTGGGTCCTTGTCGCTGAATCATATCCTATTAGAGTCAAGTCAAAATGTATGGCCGTCTCGGCAGCATCCAATTGGATCTGGGGGTTCCTCATCAGTTTCTTTACTCCATTTATTACTTCTTCTATAAATTTCTATTACGGTTACGTTTTCGTCGGCTGCCTTACATTCTCCTGGTTTTACGTCTTCTTCTTTGTACCTGAAACAAAGGGTTTATCATTAGAAGAGATTCAAACTTTATGGGATGAAGGCGTGGCTCCATGGAAATCTCCCAAATGGATTCGCCCATCAGAGAGAACTTATGACTACGATTTGGAAGAATTCCAGAAGGATGAGAATCCATGGTATAAGGCATTAATTTAAACTTTGCCAAAAAAAAAAAAAAAAGACAATAAAAAAAATCTAAAATATTAACCGCTACCACCCTTTTAATAGAACTCATCATGTTACACTATGTTCGACTATATAGTGGAACGATAAGGTAACATGTTCAACAAATAGTGTCGACTTTTTTAAGATGCTATATCAAAAAATGCATTATTTATTCTTAATTTTACATAATCAAATAACTATACAAAACTAATAACACTTAATAATATAATACAGTAACTACTATACTAATTTTATTCAACTTCACCTGCATTGACCTTGGTTCCTTTGTTTAGAACAAGCGTTCGGGTAAATTTTTCATTGTTCGGAGAATGCGATGCTTAAAAACTGAAAGAAATATTATTATATAAGGAAAACTTGGAAGTGACATCAAAACTTGCAAATTACAACAACGAAGTCTAATCAACATATCAAAAGAACTGAAATCGAAGAATGTCTTGTAAGTGGTGGGTTTATGATGATATTACATTATGTGCGAAAACCAGACTAAATTTGATTACTCCATTACTATTAGCCGTAGCAACGGTACTATTCATTACGTGTACGATATGCATCAATTATTATAAATTTAACATCTTACATGAATCATCAAGAACAGATATACCTTTTATAGAAGAAGGGGCTGAAAGAAGTGTTCATACTGAAAATGAACCACTATTACAATATGATCAACGTGTAGTTAATTATCAGAGTAACCTTCAGGGAAATACTAACGCTAATAAGGTAGAGGATCTAAAAGATAAACATTTCTCAATAGAAAGGTTGCAATTAAAAAAATTGAATGGTGAACCACATGGAAAATTAATTATAATAAGAAGAAATTTCTTCGAAAAATCAAGGGTTGTTCTCGAGTTCATGTTAGTATTGTGCCAACTAGAGCTACACTTTTTCATCTTCAACAATTATAAAGACCGAATAAACGATTTCAAAGGCAATACAGCTCTAGTGTTGCTGTTTGAATGGGTTATCTTAACTGCAATTGTTGGTACACGTCTTATTAACATAAACCAATCTAACAAATGGTGTAATAGTTATTTACCCAACCTATGGAGTGCTTCCTTTAGCTCATATGCCGTATTATTTGTATCATCAATATTACCATTCCGGTCATTATTAATTGGACATGTAACAAAAACCGTTCTAAAAAAGTATTATACCTCTCAATTCGTCATGAATGGCCTTTTATTCGCATTATTAGTTTTTGCACCAATTGGTAATAATCTACCCATTCTTTATAAAACCGATAACTCTATAACACCATCCCCAGAACCTATGGTGTCTATTGCAAATTTTGTTTCTTGGTCATGGTTAGATAAGTTTTTATGGAATGCTCATAATTCATTTGTCACCATCGATGATATTTGGGGTCTAAGATTAGAGGATTATTCAATTTTTGTTGCCAAAAGTTTTAAATTCTATACAAAAAGTCTTAAAAAAGAACGTGATTTTTCAACGAACCTTATTCTTTATTTTGCTAATTACCTTAGACAACAAGCAGTATGGGCAACACTATGTGCATGTGCTACTTTAATACCAACTTTACTATTGAAACGAATCTTGGAATATGTGGAAGATAAGGAATCCGCACCCAGAAATTTAGCATGGTTTTATGTGGCATGTATGTTTTTATCAAGACTTTTTGTATCCGTTTGCCAAGGCCAAGCATTGTTTCTTGGAAGGAGAGTCTGTGTCCGAATGAAAAGTATTATTATAGCCGAAATATACAATAAAGCCTTAAGACGAAAAGTTTCCGTCAAGTCTGTAAAGGTTTCCGAAGAAGAAATTGATCCACAAGAGGTAAATGATAAGAAACATCTTGATGGAGACGAAGAATCATCAAATACATCAAGTGCTAATTTAGGTGGTATCATTAATTTAATGGCCGTTGATGCCTTCAAAGTTTCTGAAATTTGTGCATACTTATATGCATTCGTTGAGGCCACCGTAATGGCTGCGATTTCTCTAACCCTCTTATATAGACTTATTGGTTCCTCAACAATTGTTGGTCTTTTCATTATCTTAATTGCAGCACCAATCAATTATTACTTTGCCACTCTAATTGGTAAGATTCAAAAAGCAATCCTACAAGTCACAGATAAGCGTATACAAAAATTGAATGAAGCCTTACAGGCCATCCGCATTATCAAGTTCTTTTCTTGGGAAGATAACTTTGAAAATAATATTAATGAGGTTAGAGAACAAGAATTACAATTATTATGGCAGAGATCAATAGCATGGGTATGTAGCTCTTTTGTCTGGTTTGTGACCCCATCACTGGTCACAACTGCAACATTTGCATATTACATATATGTCGAAAAGAAAGTTTTAACTACTCCTATTGCATTTACAGCCTTATCACTTTTCACATTGTTAAGGAATCCATTAGACCAGCTATCAGATATGTTAAGTTTTGTTATTCAATCCAAAGTTTCACTAGATAGAATCAGAGACTTTCTCATGGAAACTGATACAGCTAAATACGATCAACTTACTGTAGACCCACAAAATAATCAATTAGCATTTAAAAATACTACTGTTTCATGGGATCCTACTGCTCAAGATTTTAAATTGAAAAACTTGGATATTGACTTCAAAATAGGCAAACTAAATGTAGTCATTGGGCCAACAGGTTCGGGTAAAACATCATTGTTGATGGCATTGTTAGGTGAAATGAAAATCATAACTGGTAAAATTATTGTTCCATCGTTAAATCCAAGAGAAGATTTGCCTGTTGATGAAAATGGGACCACTAATTCTATAGCTTACTGCTCCCAAGCTGCATGGCTTTTAAATGATACCGTAAGAGGCAACATTTTATTCAATAGTCCATACAACGAGGCTAGATATAATGCTGTAGTCGAAGCCTGCGGATTGAAACGCGATTTTGAAATACTTAAAGCTGGCGATATGACTGAAATAGGTGAAAAAGGTATAACTTTATCAGGTGGACAGAAACAAAGAGTATCATTGGCAAGAGCCATGTATTCAAACTCTAGACATATCCTGTTAGATGATTGTTTAAGTGCTGTGGATTCGCATACTGCATTGTGGATATATGACAACTGTATTACTGGACCATTAATGGAAGGTAGAACATGTATCCTAGTTTCGCATAATATTGCACTTACGTTGAAAAATGCAGATTTAGTTGTGATCTTGGAAGATGGGAAAGTTGAAGCACAAGGTAGTCCAATAAACCTACTTCAGAGAGGACTGTTGGGTGAAGATGAATTAATCAAAAGTAATATTCTTTCTAGACATGGTTCATCGATGACTTTGTCTGCCACTAAAAGTTCAGCCAGTTTATCCAAATTAGTTCCATATAAAGTGGAAACTGTAAAGCAAAAACAAATCGACACAGAACGTGAACTTGCAGGAAGATTAGTTTCGGAAGAAACAAAATCAGAAGGCCAAGTTGACCCCGAAGTTTATAAATGGTATATCACAATCTTTGGTGGTTGGAAAACGTTGTCTATGCTTGCAAGTATATTTATTATAGCCGAGCTATTCTATGCCAGTCAATCATGGTGGGTTCGTGAATGGGCGTCAAATAATTTGGACACCAAAATAATACAGCCAGTCATACTCATGAAAAACTTCAGTTACCATATACTTGATATCAATCAATTTTCTGAAGTACTATTTTCATCTCCTGTAATAAATAGTGACAATCCTACTTTCAATAAGCCAAGCCCAACCAAGAAGCATTCAACAATATATTATCTTTCCATCTATTTTGCAATTGGTATTGCACAAGCTGTCCTAGGGTCTGCTAAAGTCTTGATCAATTTTTTCATGAGTATTAAAGCATCAAGAAAGATATTCATCAAATTATTAACCAAAGTAATGCATTCCAAACTAAGATTTTTTGATTCTACTCCGATAGGGAGAATCATGAACCGTTTTTCCAAAGATATTGAAGCTATTGATCAAGAGTTAGCACCAGTAGTACAAGGTACCTTCTATTCGCTCGTTACTTGCATTACCACTATATTGATGATATCATTTATTACACCTCCATTTTTATTTGTGGCTCTTATAATTATCGGGTTGTATTACTTAATCGGTTATTTCTATTTGATGGGGTCCCGTGAACTTAAACGTTTTGACTCCATCACCAAATCTCCAATTTATCAACACTTTTCTGAAACTCTAATTGGTGTTACCACAATTCGTGCCTTTGGTGATGAAGCCAGGTTTATGCAGGAAAACCTAGTTAAAATCGATGAAAACAATAAACCGTTTTTCTATTTGTGGGTTGCTAACCGTTGGTTATGTTTTAGAATCGAAGTAATTGGTGCGTTAGTTGTATTTGGTGCAGGATCATTCATCTTATGGAATATTAATAATATCGATGCTGGTATGGCAGGTATTTCACTGACATATGCTATTTCATTTACCGAAGGAGCGTTATGGCTTGTTAGATTATACTCGAATTTGGAAATGAATATGAATTCTGTGGAGAGGTTGAAAGAATACATGGAAATTGATCAAGAGCCATATGAAGACGGAACTTATATACCGCCAAGAGAATGGCCAAGTGAAGGTAAGATTGAAGTGCACGATTTATCGTTGCGTTACACAGAAAACTTACCAAAAGTCATCAAGAATGTTTCATTCACTGTTGCGCCTAGAGCGAAAATTGGTATTGTCGGCAGGACAGGTGCTGGTAAGTCCACAATTATAACTGCCTTATTTAGATTCCTTGAACCTGAGACTGGTTACATAAAAGTTGATAATGTCGACATCACGTCAATTAATTTGGATAGGCTACGTCGTTCCATCAATATTATACCGCAAGATCCTACATTATTCACTGGCACTATAAAATCTAATTTAGATCCTTATAATGAATATTCAGAAGAAGATATATTTACTGCTTTGAAACGGGTAAATTTGATATCTGACGAGCCTTCATCTAATACAGATATCGTGTCCAATTGTTCAAAGAATGTTAACAAGTTTTTAGATTTGAATAATGTAATCAGTGAAGGTGGTTCCAATTTATCCCAAGGTCAAAGACAGTTAATATGTTTAGCACGTTCCTTGTTAAGAAGTCCCAAGATAATGCTTTTAGATGAAGCTACTGCCTCTATTGATTATCATTCTGATGCGAAGATTCAAGATACCATTCGTAAGGAATTTAAAGACACAACAATTCTGACTATTGCACATCGTTTAAGATCAGTAATTGACTATGACAAAATTCTTGTGATGGATGCTGGTCAAGTGAAGGAGTATGAACACCCTTATTCGTTACTACTTAACAAGAAGAGTATTTTCTATAGCATGTGTGAAGATAGCGGTGAATTAGACGTTTTAATTGACATTGCAAAGGAGAAATTTGTGGAAAAGTTAAAATAATACATGATATATAGTTTAAAGAATAAATACTTTCTTATATACCTATATATTAGAGTTTTTGTTATAGAGTTTCTTATTATAAGATTTTGGTATCCTTACCTCTATCTAACCATATCACTCTATCTGAAACGTCACTTTCTTCGAAATCTTTCTGTAATAGATCCTTACCTTGTTGAAAATGTTTCCATTCTTCGAAATGTACGGGAATGATGATATCAGCATTTATCTTTTTAGATAATTCAATGGCATCCTTACCTGACATAGTAATCTTATAAGGTTCCTTATGAACCACACCATCTGGTGGACCATAAGCGACACCCAAATTGAAAATAGCTGCCAATACATTATATTTCTTACCAATTTGTTCCAATTCTTTCATATAAACTGTGTCACCAGCAAAGTAGATTGCATTGGGCAAACCATTCTCAGCTTTACCAAAGGATGGAGTTTCTAGGATGAATCCAATGACCTCACCGCCAAGCATATGTTGACATGGAGTAGCCGTAATGGTAAATTTTTGGCCTTGCAACTGGACATTAACAGATTCCCATGGTTTCAATCCGGAAACACCTGGAAATGAAGCCAAGTTTTTTTTACCATCCATAGTAGTGAAGACACGACGGCCTGCCAATAGAGTTCTTCCGGTGACGTCCAAGTTATCAGGATGATCTTCATGACTCAGTAAGATGGCATCAATAGGTGGTAATTGCTCAATTTTTAAACCTGGATCCAATGTTTTTTCCAGGACGGCGATGCCTAAATCGTAGGATTGTGCTGGATCAAAGGCCGGATCCGTTAAAAAACGTACACCTTCAATCTCAATTATGGTGGTAGCCGTACCAATGTATGTGATGTTTAGATTACTATTGAAGGTCATTGCAGATTGTGTGATTGCTTTGGCTTCTATCTTGAAAAAAAGAAGGAGTTGGAAGTAACTCTACATTGAATAGTTTGGTTTACACCCATTAATATATATATATATATATTTTTCTTTTCAAAAAAAATAAGGGTGAAAATGATATCCCCAGAACTGGCATATTATTGCATGTTGAAATTTCAAATTTGAAAAATGCAACTATCAATTTTTGCAGGAAGAAAAACTTTGCAGGATTTACCACGAACGCATAAAAAAAAAAAAAAATCTCGGACCAGCCTTCTACTGCACTTTGGGTCAGAGATCGATACTATGGATACTAAATATTCCACAAGATCAGAGGCGAAAACGTTGATTTCTTGAAGTTATTAATAAGATCAAACACACGACCGTTTCCTTTTTGTACTGACAAATTCAATGAACAAGTCAATAAAAACGAGTGAACACATACCCATCACTTTCAGGGAAAAATATATGTGTGAAGATCGTGAGACCTCTTGCAATTTGCCAAAGCTTATTATTAGTCATGCTACTATCTTGCACATTATTCAATCGAATTGACCGACGCCACAGAGAAGGGGAAGTTGGGCGTCAGACACAATAGCAAAGACACGGAACAATACACCACCACCTGCAGAGAAGCGCAAGATCCGAGACTGGAAATGAGACAGCCAGGTCTTCCGCATTACATAAGCAGCACTGCTGATTACGTAACGCGTCCCCACAGTTTGCGGTCGACTCGAGGAACTTCGAACGCCACAGTTCGAGTATTGCCGCGACGAGACGCCGTGTATCTCACATCTGCTGAAAAATTCTCTTACAGAGAGACTTTTTCATTTAGTCACCTACCACCAGAAAATACATATTATGCTGTGACATTCCCACTAGGATCGGTAAGCAACACCAAGAATAATATACATATATATATATATATAGGAATGGTGTCATTTTTCAATGGTTCAATCTTGTTCTCTATTTCTCTTGTGCAACTCAGGTAAAACACTATAACTGTTTATATTTTAATATTCCCCATACATTGCATACAGGCATAACATAAAAGTAATGTCAGAGTCTATATCGTCTTCGTCAGGCTACGTTGGCGAAGAATATTACAAGGCAGAGCTATCCTTAACTCACCCAAAGAAAGATAAACAAGTGGTATTGGAACTCGATACTGCTGCCACTACGGACGAACCATATGATCCTGAGGCTAACATTCGTGAGGATCTAACGAGGGCTTTGAAGCCTCGTCATATTAATATGATTTCCATAGCAGGTATTATTGGTACTGGTCTTTATCTGTCCACCTCAAAATCTCTATACCAAGGTGGTCCAGCTTCATTGTTCTTAAATTATACCATAATGGGTGGTGTAGTTTATTTAACCCTGCTCTGTCTGGGTGAAATGTCCACTTACATGCCTATAAGTGGATCATTCTGTACATACGCTAAGAAATTCGGTTCCGACTCCTTTGCATGCGCATTAATGTGGAATTATTGGTTCAATGACGCTGTTTCAGTGGCCAGTGATTTAACTGCTTTACAATTGGTGATGGATTATTGGAACACTGATTCCAAAGGCTTCCCATATTGGGCTGCCTCTTTGCTATTTTGGTTCCTTGTCGTTATGCTAAATGTTATACACGTTAAATTCTATGGTGAAGCTGAATATTGGTTAGCCATGCTGAAAGTCATTGCAATTGTCATCTTTTTTATTCTTTCTATTGTCGTTAATGTTGGTCACAATCCACAACACGAGTATATCGGTTTCAAAAATTGGACACATGGTGAAGCTCCATTTGTGGATGGGTTTAAAGGTTTCGCATCTCTTTTTGTTAGTGCAAGTTTCGCATACGGTGGTACTGAATCAATTACTTTGACCAATGGTGAAGCTGAAAATCCACTGAGAAATACACCAAAAATTGTCAGAACTGTCTTCTGGAGAATCTTAATTTTTTACGTGGGTTCCACTTTCTTTATCGCTATGAATATTCCATACGATTATCCAGGTTTAGATACTAAATCTGTCGTTACTTCACCATTTACTCTAGTTTTCCAAATGGCTGGTACCAAAGCAGCAGGTTCTTTCATGAATGCTGTCATCATGACCAGTGTTATTAGTGCTTGTAACCATGCTCTTTTCGCCGGTTCTCGTATTATGTATAACATGGGATTGGAAGGCTATTTACCAAAAAAAATCGTTTCTAAGACAAATAGATACAAAGTTCCTTACATCTCAGTTTTATTAACATCCGCCATTGGTTTATTATGCTTTGGCGCTTCATTCATTGGTGCGGGCACAGTCTGGACTTGGTTACAAAATATTGTCGGTGTCTCCAACCAAATTGCTTGGTTATGTATAGGTATCACTTCAATCAGATTTAGAAGGGGTTTGGAAAAACAAGGTAAGACTCACGAATTAAGATACAAGAACTGGACTTATCCGTATGGCCCGTATTTCCTTGTTATATTTGTCACTTTTATTATCTTAGTTCAAGGTTGGTCTGCTTTTGCTCCATGGAATACCTCCAATTTCTTCTCATACTATCTGGAGTTATTTGTTTTCCCCTTTTGTTTCATCGTTTGGTGGATTTATAAGAGAGACAGCTTTGTTAAACCGGAAGATATGGATTTTGTCACTGATAGGTATATTCCAACAAAGGAAATTATAGAATTGAATGAAACTTTAGATAATTTGAAAGGTTGGAAAAGGGCAAGACAGTGGTTGAATGACTATTTTGTATAGAAAAGTCTGCATGCATTATAAATACAAATAACATAATTAATTAACGATATTCTATTTATTTGATTATTCTCGAATACTATTGAAAAAACCTTATAGAGGGTCCTCTTGACTTTCTAATAAATTAATAAAATCGCAAACTATAAAATGAAAAAAAGTTTATTAAAGCATATATTGCATAAATTTAATAAGTGTAATTAAGTAGATCATTAAAAATTATTTGTCTTCCCATTATGAACGACCGAAGATCTTCTTGTATAATGGCTTGTCATCATGTTGTAAAGCCTCCATATCCATAGAAGCGTCTCTTCTTGAAGATGGAACCCATTCTGGAGATTTCCATGGCAAGACACCTTCTTCCCATAGTTCATTAACTTCTTCCAAAGTTAAACCCTTAGTTTCTGGAACAAAGAAGAAAACGTAAAAGTAAGCAAAAACCATGCAACCCATAAAGACGTAACCGTAGTAGAAGTTAATGGCACCAGTAATAAATGGAGTGAAAAAGGAAATTAAGAAATTCCAGAACCAGTTACAACCATTAGCCAAAGCCATACCCTTTGGCTTAATTCTCAATGGGAAAGATTCGGAAACGACAACCCAACAGATAGGAGCCCAGGTACAAGCAAAGGAAAAGATAAAGAAACATGAGAAACAAATCATACAGTTACCAGCACCCTTAGAAGAGTATTGGTCCTTTAATTTGATACCATGTGGATATAAACGAGTAACACCAACAGAAGCATAGACAACGTAACAGGCAACCATGGCGGCAGCACCCCACATTAGACACTTACGACGACCGAAACGATCAACGACATATAAAGCAACAAAGGTTGAGGCAAAGTTAACAATACCGAAAACAATAGCTGTTTGGTAAGAATCCTTCATACCAACAGCTTGGAAAATAACAGTACCATAGTAAAAGAAATAGTTACAACCGGTCAATTGTTGTAAACATTGCAACATACAACACATAAATAATCTTTGAACAACCTTACCCTTAGTAGAGAACAATTCACCCCAGGAAGCATTACCAGCCAATCTTTCAGCTTCAATACCAGACAAAATCAAGTCAGCTTCAGCTTGCACAGCTGGATCATCAATAGAAACCTTGTTGGAAGTAGCAATAGATCTTTTGGCTTCTTCAGTCTTACCAACTTCCAATAAGTAACGTGGAGATTCTGGGACGAAGAACATGGCAGCAATCATAAATAGACACCAAGCAAAGGATAAACCTAATGGAACTCTCCATTGGACAGAGTTATCGTAGTTCTTAGTACCATAATTAGTACAGTCACCTAAGAAAATACCAAAAGTAACCATTAATTGATACATGGAACCTAAAGTACCTCTTAAATGCTTTGGAGCAACTTCAGATAACAGCATTGGGGAGAAGATGGAAATAGCACCAACACCTAAACCAGAAATAATTCTACCGATGAAGTATTGGTACCACTTGTCAATAGAAGCAATTTGAATGATAAGACCAACCATAAAGATAATAACCACAGCAACCAATGCCATCTTACGGCCGATTCTATTGGCCAAATCACCTAATAGTAAACAACCGAATAAACCACCAATGTTGAAGATAGAGACGACTAAACCTGTTCTCACATTTGAGAAATAGTAGGTACCGTTGTGACGTTTTTGACCGAATCTTTCCAAATAATCAGGATGAGCTAAGAACCCACCAATGGTACCGGTATCCCAACCAGAAATGAAACCACCAAACCCGATCATACAACAGAAAATAGAAATAGTAACATAAGCAGAGGCAGGCTTCTTTGGTATTTCAACTACAGCATCTTGAGCTTCTTCGCTATTTTCTTTAAAAGAGTCGTTTTCATTCTTTACAGAACTATCACTTAAGACAGATTGAGTACCTGAGACAGTTGGTTCTTCAGGTGGAGTATTTTCAACAACTTCAGACATATTGTTAATTTTGTTATCAAAGTCTTTTGTTATGTTATTAAAAATTTTAAAATGGAAAATGAAATTGAAGTGGAGAAAGATAATTGAACATTCTGAAAACTCAAATTGAGGTAGCTTTTTATATCTTTAAAAGTCTGATGAGATCTTGGAAATACAAGGAAGAAGAGAAAAAAAAGAGGAAGACATAACAAAAAGAAAAATAGTAGTGTTCCCTAACAAATTTTCCATCGACACCATTGAAAAATTTAGATGACAAAAAAGAAAAAGACAAAAAGCCAGACACAGAGATTCATCCGGAGGTTGGCCGAGAAATGTCCATCGGCGACGCAACGTCCTACCGGGGGGAGATGGTGGGGTAGATGTCTCGTGTGGAGAAACTTGTGTTTTCTTTTGTCCATTTACGGAGAAACAGACAAAAAAATAATTTTCCTGACTAAAACCGTGCAGAAAGCGTCGCCTACCGGGATATAGATAATCCAGCGGAACATTGAATTAGTTGGAAGAAATAGAAAATACAGAGAGAACCGCGCACAACGCATCTTTGACACCGGGTCATACCCTCAATTCGCATTTCGGGTTAATACATTTAGTATCCGCGGTTAATACATATTTCTCCAGCAAAATGCGTATGTCGCACAAACGCACAAATTCTTTTGGAATGTCTATGACAAATATGAGAGAAATATGATACGTGACAATATATACGTACCACTCGTCCTTTTTGCCATGTGTATAGCTTTTACTGGATAGCTTGCCTTGATTCTCCTCCAGACCAATTGGTATGTGTGGGGAAATCTGGGGGAAATAAAGTACGCAGAACCATCTAACACTTGACATCACTAGCTGCCGTTAAATTTATGAAAATTTCCATGGAACATCTGGTATCAACTTTATGATTCTTGGTCAAAATTTCCTTAAAATGGGTTGAATTCTAGATTGTTGCTCTCAGAAGTTGAAAAATTAGTTTGGCGTATTTCGTTGACACACTGGGATACGGGGGAAAGAAACCTAGTGAAAAAAAAAAAAAAAAATTCCATTCTTTTTCTTCTATCCAACAGTGCGAAAAAAAAGACTGAAACTTATCTTAAATATTCAGAAAGAACATGTTTTGAAATCAATCTGCTATTACTGTCTGTTATTTAATTTATTCGACGCTCAGTTTCAATCAGCGTCGCTTTTAAATCACTACAGTTAGTTTAATATGGCAACAGTATCTGGATTCATTTTCCGTCAATCAAAATTTCTGAATTCTTTTGCAAGTTTTCTATGATGTGGAAACAGTGAACTGCACAAAAATCGTTGCTCATACTGGCTATAGTACAAACGATACTTATACGCTTTATCTTGCCTTTAAAGGTGAGATCAACATTCCACGTATCATTTATGACCTCCTAAAATCTTAAGAACAAAGCAATAACAACATGTTCAAAAGAAAAAAAAATCACTAGAAAAAAGCCAGTATATATGTCAGAATGAGTTCCTAAATATTATTTTCCAATTTATTTTATAAGAGAACTTTGTAGAGTCAACAGCTCACAGCTTACGATTTCTTTCTAGCTTCCAATGAAACACATGCTGTGCTACTTCTCGTAGTTTATTTCAGCAATGAATGATATTGTTCATGTACAGAATACACTGCGCTTTGATGGTAATTTTTATATTGTGCGATAGAAATGGTTGAGCCATAAAAATATGGATTATTAATCTACGCGAAATGGTTGCATATTCTAGGTTAATAATGGGATGCACCGAAAGCTCCTTCCTATGCAGTAAAAGCGAGATTCAGAGTCGTACAGAAAATGTTTGTAAACCGAATGTGGTGTCTCTTCATTGTGCCAATGTGAAAATATCTGACAAAGCTTTACGGACTCAAGGTAGGATTGATCCTTCCGACGACAAAAACATTTTGCCTGTCAAGACTGGCCAGGTAAATGCTGTTCCCTCTATCATAATTATTAATGAGAACCTGCTGTCACCTGTCGTTTGTTGTTCCTAATAAGCCAATTTTCACGTAACTCGTTGAAGTTCATTCGTAAATTTCTCGAGTAATTCCGTTTACTAAAAAAAAGCCCGTAGAAAACTTGATGAGGCATCGTAATGCCTTGCTGTGGGGATTTACTTACCGTCTAATGAAATGTCCGCACAATGATAAACTGATAATATGCGCCTAAAAGAAAATACACCACTGAACTATTAACTGTTAAAATATACATACGTCGATTTATAACAAAAGTTTAACGAACTTGGTCGACACATCGTTCGTATACTCTAAGATGTACCTTCGAAACTGATTGATACGAATTGGAAATACAGACGCAAACATATATATACATGAAAATCCATTGCTCAATCTTTCATGAACTCCAGTAACGTCATTCTCAATTTTTGCTCACCTTCAATTGATAAGAAGTTTAAATTCAACTAGCACAAAAACAATTATCAAAAATGGGTAACTCTGATTCTAAACCCACATCCACTACCAATGTAGCATTTTCACTACCAACTCCATACACATCTACGGCCGTAGATGGCACTATGACTATTACCGAATTAATTTCTTTCTTCTCTACTGAAAGTAATGGTTCACCAGCTACAGCTACTGTAACATCCACCATCCCAGCCGTAGAAGTAAGTCCATCCGTCACTGATGTCTCATCTTCCCCATCAGATACTGACACAACTACAATTGAAAGTACTTCCGAAGTCGTATCTTATACCTCATCTGGTACGAATGACCGATCCGCTACATCTAGTTCCGCTACTTCAACCTTAGCTTCTGCTTCGGACTTTTCACTGCCTGACCCTTACACAAATACTTTCGACTATGATGGATACACTATTTCTGAGCTAATCTCATTCGAGCCAAGCGTAGTTGATGGCAAAACAGTTACTGCTACTGTGGCTTCTCAATTCCCAGTCGATAGAACTGTCACTACAACTGCGACAGAATTGGACACTGTTGTCGATACTGTTAATGTCAGCGATGCAGCAAAGACTATTTACAATACAGTCTTTGTCACTAGTACTGTTGAAACTACTATTACAAAGAAAAATTAATATAACTAATATTTTTTTTCACACAATCCTGAAGTTAAAGCTAAGAAATGCATGACTTCAATTTTATAAATCAAAATTTCTCTGGTATCTTATTAGTAAAAAGTGATTTAGGATACAATTTCAATATATTTAACGCTTTTAATAATGCCTTATATAAACTTTATGATTAGATTATTGTACATATAATAAGATTGCATAGGGAAGAAAAGAAAAAATAAATAATTTAGATTACTCATAAAATTGATGTTTCAACTGTTCATGTAAGCTTCAAGTTCCGCATCCAAATCTTCTACGGTTTTCTTTTCGTCATTTCTTTTCGGATTAGGAGAGCTATAATGTCCTCCACGTTTACCACGAGTCCTACGATTATCAATACTAGTGGATCGTTGTTGCTTTCTTCTCCTTTGAGAATATTGATCAAATATTTCAACAGCGATGGTAGAACCATTTAACTCACTTCCATTATATTTTTCAACAATCTTGTCCATAACAGTAGGATCTTCAAACTCGACAATAAATGTTCTAGCTTCTTTTGTTTCATAAAAATTGGCATATATAGGAGTTGGAAATTCTTGAATCATATCTTCTATTGTGAAATCAGAAACGTCCAAGGGAATTTTTGAAAATTTTAATCTTCTCCTTGGCGGTTCCATAACGTTTTTAGGTTGTGATCTTCTACCATTTGGATCGGCAAGATTTTTCATACCCAATCTAGAAGCCAAATCATTTCTTAAATCTCTACGACGATATTTCTGGAAGGAAATGAATAAAAGAAATGGCGTATCATATTGTTAATAAACAGCCTTTGTTCGCGAAGTTATAGTTTAAAACTTACCAATAAAGTAATTAGGAAATTTAACATACTGTAATTCTATGATTTTGCGCATATTGAGTTTTCTACGAATATCATTTTTATTTGTTAGTAATAAGCAAAAAAAACTTAGGCATACCATTAGACAACATACACTAACTGTATTATTACTCTCCGGGTCTTGGCTCATAATAGTAGATATGCAAAATACTGTCTACTCTATTGGTTTTCTACTAGCTATCCTATGTCTTTTCAAACATTGTTTTCTGTTTTAGTTTCAATTAGTTTCTGCGTTTTTCTTGAAACTTTTTGAGATAAACTCAGAGCTCCGTCAGCGGCGTTAATTTGAGCGTCGGCGCCATTAACATGGCAGCTTCTGCTGTTGTTATTATTGGTGATAGGATCTTAGATTTCTATCTTTTGGAGCAAAATGAGATTGATAATGTTCAGTCATTCTTCTAACATACAATAAATATTCTTCCTTGTTTTTCTCTACATACTAAAAGTAAAATATATACATACTGCCATCTATCATTCTCATATTTCTTGTCCTTTATATACTTTCCCTTTTGGCGTATTATTTTTCTTCACATAGAAACCGGAGATATTCAGACACAGTCGGATAAGCCTATTCTGATCATAAAATTTTCTAAAATATTCTACAACTTTTTATCAATTCTAGAATTATTCTTTTTATAGAAACTTGCTCTTTGATAGTCATATCCTATCCATCTATAGAATATTCGGTTCCCACAATTTATATATAGTAAACTGCTTACAGTGCTTAGCCGAATTTACATATTCCTTGAAATTTGGATAACGTTTTTATACCTTATATATATAACTCCCCATCCTTTTTTTAAAAAACATCAACTTTTCAAGATTAAGATACTTAATCTAAGCAATCCCAATACTATCTGATTACTCTTGGGGATGATGGTAATCAGCATCTTCATTCCTATATTCTCAGATATCCTGCTTGATTGTATGGAATCTAATCATTTCTTCAGGTAGAAAATATGCGAAAGGAACGACGAAGAGATTACGATGTGTCCGATTACTAAAATCACATATTCATTATTCAAGAACATCCCTATCATCCCCTTCTTGCAGGAATTTCCTTACTTTTCCATTTTGTTTTAAGTATATTCTTCATTTCTTCTCTCTTATGGAAACGAGGATATCTCAAATATAATCATCGACAAACTCGAAGTCGCATTCGACAAATACCTGATTCCAAACATTCAGCGCTGCAACAGTACCTAAATGTATTTAGAATCACTACATTTTACCAATAGTTTAAAACATGTTTCATTTCATGGAATATTGGGAAATCACAAACATGCCGGGATGTATTTTTTAATAATGTCATGGTCTAAATAATTACTTATTATGAAACAAGCCGAGATGGCTCTGAGGATATAATAGTTCATTAGAAAATCAGAATGCTTCAACTTTAATGCAAAATGAAAACAAAATTGAACGCCTCTCACTATGTAATATGTCAAAACATGTGTCTCAGAAAGCATCTCGGCGGTTGCACTCATGAAATCGATTTTGCTTGGGTCATTGAAATGGTTGACCATGTTTTGTCATGAAAAAAATGACATTTTATAAAAAGGATAATTTTTACACGACCCATCTTGTTACTGTATATTAAGAGCATCAAAAAAATGTCCAAAAGAGATTAGAGCAAGTAGTTTGCAGAAGAATGCGCGGACGGACTCGCCCATTGTGCCAGAAAAGCAGCCAACAAAAATAAATTGGGGACATTCATGATCTTGAGGGGATTGCACAAAAACATCTGGGTATTTGAACACTGCAAACTTATAAAAAGATACCTAAATTCATGAACTTAAGTCTTTCCCCAGCAATAACTATAAAGAAAGAAAACACCAAAATGGAACTCACTAACAACACCGGAAGAAACGATCAAGTAGTACAAGAAGCAGCAATTTACTACAATGTTCACGAAAAAGGACCATATCACACAATTGTTCCTGATGCTATTGATACTTGTTTTCAAAGATTGACACGCACATTCTTATATTATCAAGCATTTGGCCAACAAATGAATGATATCGATTCATTAGGACAGCTGTTGCTACCAGCAGACGAAACTTACTTTAATAGAATGATGCTTAACGATGAAGCATTCCATTTTAGCATTAAAGGAGAGCTAACAATTTTCAAATTCCAATATTTAGAATTTGATAACGAAGCAGATAAGAAATTTGGGTTTCTTTTGATCATTCATAATCGTAACATTTTTTGCATTGATATCAATGGTATCAATTTTAAGGATACATTTGAATCAGAATTGCTAGATAAATCAATTAGCAATTTCCCAAGGCTATTGGTGATGCATATTTTCGAGGGGTTTGATCGATACAGACGCGTTCTTCAAAATCAAAATGATAGTCTAAAGAATTTTTCCCATGCATTGAAAAACAAGTGGTATAAATTTAAGAGTGATTATCAACAGCTTATCAAATTCATATTTTTAGACGGTAAGAAGGCCTTTCCTAGAGGTAGCATTCCAGATATCTGCATTGCTAAGTTTATCTCTATAAACAGTGAAATTGTGCAGTTTGAGAACAAAGAGATCCAAGAACCTGTCCCTCCTAAGCCATTTATATACGCACAACGGGTTTTTAAAGAGGTACAAGCTTTCCTAGACGTAATGGTTGTTGCCCTTCAAATTACCAATATCAGGCTCCCAGATTTAAAAATATTTGGATACATTCCAGCAATCTGGGCAGGATTGTCTCTAATCTTATCTTGGTGGGGATATGGAAACTATGGGAAATCACAGAATAGATTTGAGATGTCTTGTGACCAACTCAGAAAACTGCGAACATGCTTAAACACTGTTTTTAGTGTGTCTCCAGATGTATGGAGAACACAGTTTAGCTGGGGAAATTGTTGGATGGCTCGCGGTTGTGGTTGCTGCAATATCAATAATTTTACCATTTCTAAGATTCTTATCCTACCAGTTGAGAAAATATGGGTAAGATTAGAGATGTTCTTTTTTGTCTGTTCGGGTTGGCTACTCATTGTGTATTAAATGCATTTGATTTTTTTTATATTCTTATATGTTTACGTAAGTATATATTTGTTTAAAGGGATCTCAAGGAGAGTGAAAAATTATAATCGAAATTGAAAATTCATCGAACAAACTGGAGCTTCTTCCATTCTCTTAAGAAGCAGCAACGATACCCATGGATGAGCTTGATTGCGTTAACGAATACCCTGATGATTGGGGAATATGGTCCAGCGCATATAAAAGAAAGTATGCTACAAAACAATGCGAAACTAGTTGCATTTGTTCTGAGCAACAACAAGAAAAGAAACGAGAATCGTGTCGAGCCTTTGAAACTATTTGGAAATTCGATGATTATTACCAAGTCTTTGTTATTGAGAATCCAATTATCTGTAAG